>JAYXIM010000135.1:0-38142 GCA_037575425.1 Anastrepha fraterculus | reverse complement strand
TGTTACCTACTTAGCTACGCTCTTTCGCTCTCAAAATTTATGAACTTTCCTCTTAACTAGCATACTTATTATTCCCACCTACAAACTTACTTGCATTATATTTATATCAACATGTAGGTACATATGTACATATGTACCAGGCAGATCGACAAACAAAGTAGGCTTTGAAAAGACATCGAACTATATCACGGTGCATTTATTTTGCATAGAGAAATACATGAATATTTTGTATAGATAGGTATATAGAGCTTTGACTCTAAGCATTAAGAAAATTCAAATTAGGAGAATATATGACATTGGAGTGTAAACATCGCTGGAGCGTTTTCTTTGGCCCCATACGTTCAGTAGTGTCCGAAATTACCGCGGTGCAAAATTATTAGATACTAGAAGCATTTAATCGAACAATGCAAGATTTACGTGGTAACCAACAGCTTTTTGGTGGTGCTTTGATATTACTGTCAGGGGATTTTCGACAAACATTGCCTGTCATTCCTCGGTCAACTCCTGCTGATGAAATAAATGCCTGTTTGAAGTCATCAGTTCTTTGGAGATATGTACAAAAATTGCCACTGAACATTAATATGCGTATTCACCTACAAAATGATCCAGCTGCCCATGAGTTTTCAAAACAATTGTTACAAATTGGTGACGGCAAAATACAAATCGACAGAACCAACGGATTGATTACTGTACCGAACAATTTTTGTACAATTACGAAATCGATAGATGAATTGATTGAATGTGTTTTCCAAATATTCTTCAGAATTACAGAAATCATGATTGGTTGAGAGAACGCGCCATTTTAGCACCTAAGAACATTCATATCAATGCCATTAATTTTAAAATTCTAGCAAAACTACCAGGTGTAGTCACGACATATAAATAAATTGACAGTGCTATGAATCAAGATGAGGCAATGAATTATCCAACTGAATTTTTAAATTCATTAGAACCGGCTGGTATGCCACCGCATTGCTTGAATCTGAAAGTAGGTTCTTTGATTATATTATTGCGAAATATTAATCCACCAAAACTGTGTAATGGCACCAGATTGGCACTGAAAAATGTATTGTCAAATTTGATTGAAGCTACGATCTTAACTGGTAAATTAAAAGGAGAAGTTTGTTTAATACCGCGTATCCCTATGATTCCAACTGATATGTCATTTGAATTCAAACGATTACAATATCCTGTGCGTTTATCATTTGCGATGTCCATCAACAAAGCTCAAGGGCAAACACTTAACGTTTGTGGTGTGAATTTGGAGGAATCATGTTTTTCACATGGCCAACTTTATGTTGCCTGTTCCAGAGTCGGTACCCCCAGCCGTTTGTTTATTCATGCTCGAAATAGAAAAACAAAAAATATTGTTTATCCAAATGTTTTGGATTAAGTTTTAAAATAGCTAGCAAATAATTAAATATATATTTTTTTTATAAATGAGTTTGATTTAATATTTCACTTTATACGTAGCGAAGCACGTACCGGGCCGCTAGTACATTAATAGATCTTTCTTTACTTAGTTTTTTTATAGGTTTAAGGGTTTCAAGGATTTCAAGGGTTTGGTAAGTTTCGTGCTTGAGGATTGGGTAAAGGAAACTATCCTTAGGTAGTTTACGGGTTATGTGACTGTAAATGTCTGTCAAAAACGTGTCTTACTTGTTCAAGTCAATTAGGTGAATGAGTCGGAAGGCGCCGTCCTCTATTTTGGCAAGTCCGTTATTTATGGTCACTAATTGTGCATTCGTATAGTCCAAAATTTCTACGTTCTCGTTGATAGGTAGGAGTTGATGAAACCTGTGAGAGGAGAAATTAACTAATTTTCGGGGAAATTTTCGTGCTTAACCTTTTATTTATTTTTACATAGATGGTTTCTCCAGGATGATAAATTATTATGGTTTGACGCGTTTTGTTGTGATGGGAAAGGTCTTTTGCCTGTTTATTTTTTTGTTCTTAGATATTTTCTTCCCTTGGAGACTCTTCTTCCGAAAAATATCTCTATTGGTTTCTTTCTTGTAGTTGAGTGAATAGTATAATTATATTCGTAGACTGAACAATGAAGGAGTTCGGCAAATTATGTGAAATTTCGTTCTGCCTTTAGGCAGCGCATTATTTCTGTCAGGATAGAATGAAATCGTTCTATTTGTCCATTAGCGAAACTAGCATAGGGCGGTGTTTTAAAATGTTTGATGTTGAGGATGTCTTCGAGCAAAAATTGTATAGTCACAGAATGAAGGGAAGTTTCGTTATCTATTACTATTGATTCGGGTACGCCGAACTAGAAAAGCAGTTCGCGTAGAGGTTCTTTTGCATGTTCTATTGCTCTTGATTTAAGTATTTTGGGTTGTGCATATTTTGAAAATTTGTCTATTGCTGTCAATACTGACAATACTACAATGTTTCTGTTGGACGCTGGGAATTCGGTCATGGGAAGAACTGTCGTGGCTATGGCAAGTAATAATACGTTCACATATAAGTAGATGATCTACTTTTTCGCGCTTAACTCAAAATCCGTAATTAAAAAGCGCGATTCACCATACAAAATTTCTCTCGCAAAATCTGAGATTATAAAATAATCCTAGATAATAACGATACTTTTCGACATTATTCATTATTCATTAAATATTATTACGAATGTAAGGAGAAACATCAAAATAAAAATGAAATGGATGCCGGCAAAGAAAACAGGTCTGTAAACATAATTCAAATAAAATTTTTGTTAAATATTATTAATTAGGGTTTCATTTTACAGAAAAACGCGTGTGCCCATAAACGTTTTGTCCTCTTATTACTTATTATAAAATGTAATATAGAATTTCCCATGTGCATTGCTGCGATCAGTTTTTGCAACCTCAGTAAACGTCGCATACGGATTTCCTTCAACTGATTATTATTAGCAGCTAGTTAATTGCGCAATTAAATTAGCTGTTCCTCCTCCTTGTATTTTCTTCATATCGTTAATAATAATTAAAGAAACCACAAATATCGAAATATTCCACCAAAATAATTTCTATGAAGAAAAACCTCTCAAAGCAGTATTGACAGCTGATTGTCAATTTTGCAGGTAATTTGTAATCCACATGTGAACGGGTAGATTAATTTGGTGGATTTATAGGTTACACTGCCCTGCATCAGTTTTGCGAATAAGATGGGAGCTAGTGATCCCGAAGGGAATTTTCGCGCTAAGCACGAATCCGAGTTCAAAAATTTTCCATCGCGTCAGGTTTTCGAGAAAAAGGGGTTGAAACCCCTAAAAATAGCGTATTTGGTCATTTTCAAAAATTGTGGAGCAGAACCCTAACGTGCTACGATCTTCGTTATTGTCAGTAATTGAAGGTTGAACTTTGGTCTTTGAAATAAGCCCAAACCCAAATTGTTCGCATGCACCCTTAGAGTAGGGGGTGTACTTATGTCTACGGGGGTAGAGAAAAAAATGAACATAGGAACTTATCTACACCCAAGATAAGATATAATGAAAAGTGCAGTGTTCCTAAGGTATTTAGTGTCGCTGATTACAAATCTGAAGTCAAACATTCCATTTAAAAAGAAATAAAAAAATAAAAATAAGTAGATAAGTTCCTATGTTCATTTTTTTCTCTACCCCCGTAGACATAAGTACACCCCCTACTCTAAGGGTGCATGCGAACAATTTGGGTTTGGGCTTATTTCAAAGACCAAAGTTCAACCTTCAATTACTGACAATAACGAAGATCGTAGCACGTCAGGGTTCTGCTCCACAATTTTTGAAAAATGGCCAAATACGCTATTTTAAGGGGTGCTCAGCGCGAAAATTCCCTTCGGGAACACTAAGTCACATCTTATTCGCATCAGAAAAATTGAAATTTGCAGGGCAGTGTTATTAATGCATATGTGAACGTATTATAACTGTCGAGAGTACATTTTTGGAGGTCCCGAGAGTGCGTCGGCAACTACGTTGGTTTTTCCGGGTTTTTACTTGAGTTCATAATCGTATCCTTGAGGATACATTTCCACCTTTTCATTTTCGCGTTGTTGTTTTTATTGCTCAATGCAAACGTCAAAGTTTGGTGATCCGTAAATATTACCATTTTTGTTGAACCATATAAGTAATTTCTAAACGTATTAATTGCCCATATTATTGCCAGCATTTGCTTTTCGTTTGCGGCATAATTCTCCCCTGCTTTGCTTAACGAGCGTGAAGTCAGTAGTGAGGTGAAAGTCCTGTTTAAAGTTTGGGTATGCCAATACTACTCCTTGTGAAGCAAGAGAAGATTTTATTTTGGTGAAGGCTTGTAATGCTGCGCTATGAAATTTAATTTCTTTTTTTAGATGCGTTTTTGGACACGCGTCCATCCTCCCCTCCTAAGAGCGAAGTCAGGGGTTTCGCTAGTTTAGCGTAATCCTTGATGAAGCGACGATAGTATCCTGAATGTCCAAGAAAAGATCTTAAATCTTTGAAATTTTTTGGACATGGGAAATTTCGGATTGCTTCAACCTTAGAAGGATTTGTCTTAATACCTTTTGGTGAAATAACGAAGCCTAGATATTCGACTTCTTTTCGAAAGAAATCACATTTGTCTAGCTGCACTTTCATATTTGCTTTTCGAGAGTACGAAAGACCTTTTCAATATTTTGGACGTGCGTTTCTTCGTTTTCACCAAACATATCATAAGGCTCGCTGAAAAATAGAGGGCGCATTTTTCAGTCCTAATGGGAGTCGTGTAAACTCGTATTTGCCATTATTTACAGAAAAGGTTGTTTTCTCTATATCGAATTCCTTTAAGGGGATTTGATGGAATCCACTTTTTAAGTCTAGTACAGAGAAATATTTATTATTTTCCAATTGTGCGATAATTTCATTTATTTCAGGTATTGGATATCTCTCAGTTATGGTAACATTGTTTAATTTCCTATAATCAATTACTAGCCTAAATTTTCTTTGCCCCGACGTGTCTAATTTTTTCGGAACTATCCATACAGGAGAATTGTATGGGGAACGCGATGGTCTTATTATGCCATCTGTTAGCAGTGTTTGAATATCGTTGTTCACAAATTCTCTCATCCCTACAGGATAGGTGTAATATTTTGTGTACACCGGAGTGTCCGAAGAAGTCCTTATCCCGCATACTACTGTAGTAGTGCAGGTTAGCTTTTCGTTTGGGTCGGAAAATAGTTGTTTATACTTTTGTATAAATTGTTGCAATTTGAGCTTTTGGGAAGGTGTCACGTGCTCCGTTCTAACATCAATTTTTTTACTTTCCCCCACAGCATTTGTTTAATTTTGAGTTCCTTCCAACTTTCCGAAGTTGATCATATCGTTATGAACGTTAATGGTTGCATGGAGTTCCTTGAGGCTATCGTTACCGATAATACCGTCAAAAGTTTTTAAACCGGTTAAAATGAAAATTTTTTCCTTTTTATTTTCTTTGCCGAACATATTGTGTGTTGAGGGATCTCGATTTGTACTGCTATTGATTTAGCGAAAAAAGGTTTTTCGTTAGGGATACCGTTCTTCGTTTTAAATTCAATATAAGGTAACGAAGAACTCTTCATCCTAAAAAATTTACGTCAATATAGTCTTCTCGGTCTTCAGGATATTCTTGAGGCTGCTGGTCATACGATGTATCCGTCATGTAATACTGTTATTCGTCCAAGTCTGGAGTCCATTCCGTCTCGTATTTTCGGTCATATTGGTCACGTTTTGCTTTCTCTACCCCTGCTTCGATATGGAAATTTCTTTGTTGTTTTAATGGTATTTGGTGAGAAAAGTTGGACGCTCCTTTCTCAGGCGGTTTGTTAAAGGTAGGTCTATTCATGTAGTTAACTTTCCTACTGTGAATAGAATGATCGATGTCCATTGACTCTGGACGGGGTTGTGACTTCGGAGCGAATGGTCTAGATAGCTGTGCACAACGGTTGTTTTCCCAAGGTTGCTGGAAATTTCGGTTTTTTTGGGGAGCCTGTTGATAGTATCTCAGTGGTTGTTGATGGTATTGAGGTGGTTGTTGGTATTGGGGCCTTGCGCGCCGTCCCGGAATGTATGCGAATTGTGGAAAGAATGACTGGGGCTTGCCAAGGGATCTCCTTGGTGGGAGTGTTGGTGGGCTTACATATGGCCTTAGAATGGTGCTTGGTTGAGTGAATGCAAAGCTGCGGCGAGCCTGAAAAAATAGTTGGTACGACGAGGAATGTCATGCTGCCGCAGAAAGAAAGGATGCCGCCTATAGAGCCACGCTGCGATCGAGCGCACCACGAGCATTGTGAGACCGCTACAGAGAGCTAACAAAGGAAAAGAGACGTATTATCCGAAAGAAGAAACGAGAGGCCGAAATACGTGAGTGCGAAGAGCTTGAGATGCTGTCCAACAGGAACAACGCTCGAAAATTCTACCAGAAAGCTCGGCGGCTTACAGGAGGGTTCAAGACCGGGGCGTTTTCCTATTAGAACAAAGACGGCGAACTGAAGACTGACAGCCAGAGCAGTCTTAAATTAAGAAGGGAACACTTCTCGAACCTGTTAAATAGTGATAGCTGCGTATGTCACAGAGAAAGTGAAGATCCCTCTACCCCAATCTTCAACGACGGAATTAACGTTCCTCTACCCGACCATGACGAGGCGAAAATTGCGATAACGCGGCTAAAGAACAACAAAGCCACGGGCGTCGACGGACTGCCGGCTGAGCTATTCAAACATGGCGGCGAGGAGCTGGTCAGTGCACGCATCAGCTTCTAAGCAAAATATTTTCATGAAAGCATGCCTGCCGATTAGAATTTAAATGTACTCCGAACAATCCATAAGAAGGGCGATCCTGCAATCTGTGCCAATTAGTGCGGGACTAGTCTTCTAAATATCGCCTATAAGATTCTAGCGAGAGGTCAGATGCAAGTGGTCTGATGCAAGCGATAGCATAGGTCTCCACGGTATGCTATTTTCAGACCCGCGCTAGCTATTTTTATGTCAGGCGAGCTTCTGCAATTGCCCACCACCCTTGGGGGTGTCGTCGTTCACAGTGGTGAATGTCGAATCGTCTATCTGCTCTGCCAATTGCTGTCACTTACGGTCATTTGGCAGGCTTGAATGCCAATGATCGTGATGCGCATTAAAGTCACCTACAACCAATCGGTTTTCACCTCTGATGAGCGCACCTATATCAAGGTGATATCCTGCCGGGCAGCAGGTGACAGGGGATATGTATACATTATAAATTTCGAGCTCGGAATCGCCTGTCCGGACGCTATACCTTGACATTCTAATGTGCTGTCCCTGCGGTCGATGCCTTCATCAATAAGACGATACTGCACTTTGTGGTTGACTATAATCGCTAGGCCACCACCATTTTCTCGCTCGCGATCGTGTCTGTGCACGTTATAGCCATCCCTGGTGATCAGAGAGGACCTAGTGTGTAGCTTGGTTTGCTGGACCGCAGCTATTGGGATACTGTGTCGGCTCATAAAGTCAACTATCCCGTCGACCTTACTCGTGAGTCCGTTGCAGTTGAAGTGAAGAAGCTTGAAGCTTCTTGGTAAGGTCGTAGTAACTCGGAGGTGAGGGACGCGTGGGGTTGCCTATATTGTGCCTGCTGTGCAATCCGCTGTAGTTGTTGCGGCCTGATGATGGTGGGCGGCCGCGCCACGCGGGCGATTGCAGGTGCAGAACTCCAGCAGGAGGCAACGTAGTCAGTTGTCCACTCACGGGTGGTGCGCAGGCCGGAACATCTCCGAAAATGGCACCAGCATTGCCAGAATTGCATTTAACTGATACCAGATTCCGAGGTATTGTGGTCTGACACACGGAACAGACTGTGCGGGGGACCAAGAGCTGCTGGTTTGTCCCCACATAAAAGAATTTTTTATTAATAACCATAATATTACAATACCCGGCATCCGTTGCTATGCCTCTTTGAATAAAATCAAAACAACCTATCAGGAAAATATCATGCAAAAGTATTTTTATTAATTTTTCAATCTCAAACCGTTTTTGAACTTTGCATTTGGCTCATAGTAGAACAGCTTATGCGGATTATGAAGTCTAGAGTGTGCTATAAATAGTGTGAAATATGAAAAACTAAGATTTTTTAGATTAAATTTAAGCAAATATTCGATTATTAGTGACGAATGAGAGTGGTGGCGCGGCCTGGGAGCTGTGGGAAGTGAGTTTCATCATAAAAACATGCCTATAACCTTCATTGGGTGAAAATATGAATGTTTAAAATTTTTTACGTCATTTGGTGTTGTCGTTTCGTAGTGATGCGCGGACAGCGTGCAGACATTCACCTTTACAGTATAGATAAACATTTCCTTACTTAAAACACTTATTTTCGAAAATTCGAACGCTTCTTCTGCGTTGTTCTGCGTTGTTACATGACATTTCTTCTTCTTTTAATTTTTCTAATGCAACTTTTACTTCGTTTTTATTTAATATAACAGTATTAAGAATATTTCCTTTTGTCCATTGCATGGCATATTTTATGTTTATCAAATCATCTGTAATTAATCTTATTTTACTTTGCAAATCTATTGCAATTTCATACATTATATTATTACTATTTTTAATGGCGTTTAAAATTAAATTTGTCATCTCAGTTATGTTACTTAATCTCTTATTAAAAAGTTTATTAATTATCGTTTGTTTATTTTTATTGACGTGATAACGTCTTATAATTCGATTTAACAGGCTGCACGCACGAAAAAATGTGTCGTTACCTTGCTCATTAGTGTTACCTTGCTCATATGTAGTTACCTTGCTCATTAGTGTTACCTTGCTCTTTAGTGTTACCTTGCTCTTTAGTGTTACCTTGCTCATTAGTGTTACCTTGCTCTTTAGTGTTACCTTGCTCATTAGTGTTACCTTGCTCCTTAGTGTTACCTTGCTCATATGTCGTTACCTTGCTCATTGCCGTTACCTTGCTCATTTGTCGTTACCTTGCTCATTGCATTGAATGAACTGCAAGCGAAAGCGCGGAACGAACGACAAAGCAAACAAAGCAAACGAACGGCAACGTTCGACATCTTACTCTCTCCTACTTAAGTGAGCGTATATATGTATGTATATGCGCATATGTACATATATAAATTCACGTATTTGTATTGGCATATGCCTTCTTATTGATTATTATTAATTTGATTTACTTGAAGAATTTAAAATAAAACCAAGTTTGTTAACAATACCTGTTGTTTTAATGTTATTATTATTATTTTTTGACGTGATAACGTCTTATAATTCGATTTAACAGGCTGCACGCACGAAAAAATGTTTCGTTACCTTGCTCATATGTCGTTACCTTGCTCATTGCCGTTACCTTGCTCATTTGTCGTTACCTTGCTCATTGCATTGAATGAACTGCATGGGAGAGCGCGGAACGAACGACAAAGCAAACAAAGCAAACGAACGGCAACGTTCGACATCTTGCTCTCTCCTACTTAAGTGAGCGTATATATATGCGCATATGTACATATATAAATTCACGTATTTGTATTGGCATATGCCTTCTTATTGATTATTATTAATTTGATTTACTTGAAGAATTTAAAATAAAACCAAGTTTGTTAATAATACCTGTTGTTTTAATGTTATTATTATTATTTTTTGACGTGATAACGTCTTATAATTCGATTTAACAGGCTGCACGCACGAAAAAATGTGTCGTTACCTTGCTCATTAGTGTTACCTTGCTCATTAGTGTTACCTTGCTCATATGTAGTTACCTTGCTCATTGCCGTTACCTTGCTCATTTGTCGTTACCTTGCTCATTGCATTGAATGAACTGCAAGCGAAAGCGCGGAACGAACGACAAAGCAAACAAAGCAAACGAACGGCAACGTTCGACATCTTGCTCTCTCCTACTTAAGTGAGCGTATATATGTATGTATATGCGCATATGTACATATATAAATTCACGTATTTGTATTGGCATATGCCTTCTTATTGATTATTATTAATTTGATTTACTTGAAGAATTTAAAATAAAACCAAGTTTGTTAATAATACCTGTTGTTTTAATGTTATTATTATTATTTTTTGACGTGATAACGTCTTATAATTCGATTTAACAGGCTGCACGCACGAAAAAATGTGTCGTTACCTTGCTCATTAGTGTTACCTTGCTCATTAGTGTTACCTTGCTCATATGTCGTTACCTTGCTCATTGCCGTTACCTTTCTCATTTGTCGCGCGGAACGAACGACTAAGCAAACAAAGCAAACGAACGGCAACGTTCGACATCTTGCTCTCTCCTACTTAAGTGAGCGTATATATGTATGTATATGCGCATATGTACATATATAAATTCACGTATTTGTATTTGCATATGCCTTCTTATTGATTATTATTAATTTGATTCACTTGAAGAATTTAAAATAAAACCAAGTTTGTTAATAATACCTGTTGTTTTAATGTTATTATTATTAATTTTTTTATTATATATGAAGGAAAAAATGTATGGTAATATTTACCATATACCTGATAAGATATGTTGTCTATACTAATATTATAAAGAGGAAAACTTTGTTTGTTTGTAATGAATAGGCTCAAAAACTACTGGACCGATTTTAAAAATTCTTTCACCATTCGAAAGCAACATCATCCACGAGTAACACGGATTATATTGTATTTTGGAAATAGGGCTCGAGATATAGGTCAAAACGTGGACCCGGGTAACCTTCGGATGTGTATGTACAATATGGGTATTAAATGGAAGCTGTTGGTGAATGCTTTAGTCCAGAGTACTTTTCATGCCGCTCCGTGACTAGGGTCTCGAGAGAGAGACCAAAACGTGGACCCTAGAATGTCTTTGTACAATACGGATATCAAATTGAAGCTGTTGGTGAATGCTTTAGTACAGAGTATTTTTCATGCCGCTTTGTGACTGGGGTCTCGAGATATAGGTCAAAACGTGGACCCGGGTAACCTTTGGTTGTGTATGTACAATATGGGTATCAAATAAAAGCTGTTGATAAGTGCTTTAATACGGGGTAATTTTCATACCTATTGATGACTAGGGTCTGGAAATATATGCCAAAACGTGGACCCGCCGTGTCTTTGCACCGAATTAAACCAAACTTACACACATTGTTAAGGAGGTATTGAAGATGGTTTCCGTATAGTTTGGATACCTATTGGTAGATAGGGTCTCAAGATATAGGTCAAAACGTGGACCCGGGTAACCTTTGGTTGTGTATGTACAATATGGGTATCAAATGAAAGCTGTTGATACGTGCTTTAATACGGGGTAATTTTCATACCTATTGATGACTAGGGTCTGGAAATATATGCCAAAACGTGGACCCGCCGTGTCTTTGCACCGAATTAAACCAAACTTACGCACATTGTTAAGTAAGTATTGAAAATGGGTTTCGTAAAGTTTGGTTGTAATTCGGAGCACTGGCAACGGGTACAGCGTTCTTGTTATGTTATGATATGTTACGTTACGTTATGTTATGTTATGTTATGTTATGTTATGTTATGTTATGTTATGTTATGTTATGTTATGGTATGTTATGTTATGGTATGTTATGTTATGTTATGTTATGTTATGTTATGTTATGTTATGTTATGTTATGTTATGTTATGTTATGTTATGTTATGTTATGTTATGTTATGTGATGTTATGTTATGTTATGTTATGTTATGTTATGTTATGTTATGTTATGTTATGTTATGTTATGTTATGTTATGTTATGTTATGTTATGTTATGTTATGTTATGTTATGTTATGTTATGTTATGTTATGTTATGTTATGTTATGTTATGTTATGTTATGTTCTGTTATGTTATGTTATGTTATGTTATGTTATGTTATGTTATGTTATGTTATGTTATGTTATGTTATGTTATGTTATGTTATGTTATGTTATGTTATGTTATGTTATGTTATGTTATGTTATGTTATGTTATGTTATGTTATGTTATGTTATGTTATGTTATGTTATGTTATGTTATGTTATGTTATGTTATGTTATGTTATGTTATGTTATTTTATGTTATGTTAACTCATAACTCATTCTCTATATCCACACAAAATATCTATCAAACAAATAAAATTAAAATTTTCTTTTGAAAAATGCAACCATTCAATCAGTATTTTACGGGTTATGTGACTGTAAATGTCTGTCAAAAACGTGTCTTACTTGTTCAAGTCAATTAGGTGAATGAGTCGGAAGGCGCCGTCCTCTATTTTGCCAAGTCCGTTATTTATGGTCACTAATTGTGCATTCGTATAGTCCAAAATTTCTACGTTCTCGTTGATAGGTAGGAGTTGATGAAACCTGTGAGAGGAGAAATTAACTAATTTTCGGGGAAATTTTCGTGCTTAACCTTTTATTTATTTTTACATAGATGGTTTCTCCAGGATGATAAATTATTATGGTTTGACGCGTTTTGTTGTGATGGGAAAGGTCTTTTGCCTGTTTATTTTTTTGTTCTTAGATATTTTCTTCCCTTGGAGACTCTTCTTCCGAAAAATATCTCTATTGGTTTCTTTCTTGTAGTTGAGTGAATAGTATAATTATATTCGTAGACTGAACAATGAAGGAGTTCGGCAAATTATGTGAAATTTCGTTCTGCCTTTAGGCAGCGCATTATTTCTGTCAGGATAGAATGAAATCGTTCTATTTGTTCATTAGCGAAACTAGCATAGGGCGGTGTTTTAAAACTTTTGATGTTGAGGATGTCTTCGAGCAAAAATTGTATAGTCGCAGAATGAAGGGAAGTTTCGTTATCTATTACTATTGATTCGGATACACCGAACTAGAAAAGCAGTTCGCGTAGAGGTTCTTTTGCATGTTCTATTGCTCTTGATTTAAGTATTTTGGGTTGTGCATATTTTGAAAATTTGTCTATTGCTGTCAATACTGACAATACTACAATGTTTCTGTTGGACGCTGGGAATTCGGTCATGGGAAGAACTGTCGTGGCTATGGCAAGTAATAATACGTTCACATATAAGTAGATGATCTACTTTTTCGCGCTTAACTCAAAATCCGTAATTAAAAAGCGCGATTCACCATACAAAATTTCTCTCGCAAAATCTGAGATTATAAAATAATCCTAGATAATAACGATACTTTTCGACATTATTCATTATTCATTAAATATTGTTACGAATGTAAGGAGAAACATCAAAATAAAAATGAAATGGATGCCGGCAAAGAAAACAGGTCTGTAAACATAATTCAAATAAAATTTTTGTTAAATATTATTAATTAGTGTTTCATTTTACAGAAAAAAGCGTGTGCCCATAAACGTTTTGTCCTCTTATTACTTATTATAAAATGTAATATAGAATTTCCCATGTGCATTGCTGCGATCAGTTTTTGCAACCTCAGTAAACGTCGCATACGGATTTCCTTCAACTGATTATTATTAGCAGCTAGTTAATTGCGCAATTAAATTAGCTGTTCCTCCTCCTTGTATTTTCTTCATATCGTTAATAATTAATAAGAAACCACAAACATCGAAATATTCCACCAAAATAATTTCTATGAAGAAAAACCTCTCAAAGCAGTATTGACAGCTGATTGTCAATTTTGCAGGTAATTTGTAATCCACATGTGAACGGGTAGATTAATTTGGTGGATTTATAGGTTATTAATGCATATGTGAACGTATTATAACTGTCGAGAGTACATTTTTGGAGGTCCCGAGAGTGCGTCGGCAACTACGTTGGTTTTTCCGGGTTTTTACTTGAGTTCATAATCGTATCCTTGAGGATACATTTCCACCTTTTCATTTTCGCGTTGTTGTTTTTATTGTTCAATGCAAACGTCAAAGTTTGGTGATCCGTAAATATTACCATTTTTGTTGAACCATATAAGTAATTTCTAAACGTATTAATTGCCCATATTATTGCCAGCATTTGCTTTTCGTTTGCGGCATAATTCTCCCCTGCTTTGCTTAACGAGCGTGAAGTCAGTAGTGAGGTGAAAGTCCTGTTTAAAGTTTGGGTATGCCAATACTACTCCTTGTGAAGCAAGAGAAGATTTTATTTTGGTGAAGGCTTGTAATGCTGCGCTATGAAATTTAATTTCTTTTTTTTTAGATGCGTTTTTGGACACGCGTCCATCCTCCCCTCCTAAGAGCGAAGTCAGGGGTTTCGCTAGTTTAGCGTAATCCTTGATGAAGCGACGATAGTATCCTGAATGTCCAAGAAAAGATCTTAAATCTTTGAAATTTTTTGGACATGGGAAATTTCGGATTGCTTCAACCTTAGAAGGATTTGTCTTAATACCTTTTGGTGAAATAACGAAGCCTAGATATTCGACTTCTTTTCGAAAGAAATCACATTTGTCTAGCTGCACTTTCATATTTGCTTTTCGAGAGTACGAAAGACCTTTTCAATATTTTGGACGTGCGTTTCTTCGTTTTCACCAAACATATCATAATGCTCGCTGAAAAATAGAGGGCGCATTTTTCAGTCCTAATGGGAGTCGTGTAAACTCGTATTTGCCATTATTTACAGAAAAGGTTGTTTTCTTTATATCGAATTCCTTTAAGGGGATTTGATGGAATCCACTTTTTAAGTCTAGTACAGAGAAATATTTATTATTTTCCAATTGTGCGATAATTTCATTTATTTCAGGTATTGGATATCTCTCAGTTATGGTAACATGGTTTAATTTCCTATAATCAATTACTAGCCTAAATTTTCTTTGCCTCGACGTGTCTAATTTTTTCGGAACTATCCATACAGGAGAATTGTATGGGGAACGCGATGGTCTTATTATGCCATCTTGTAGCAGTGTTTGAATATCGTTGTTCACAAATTCTCTCATCCCTACAGGATAGGTGTAATATTTTGTGTACACCGGAGTGTCCGAAGAAGTCCTTACCCCGCATACTACTGTAGTAGTGCAGGTTAGCTTTTCGTTTGGGTCGGAAAATAGTTGTTTATACTTTTGTATAAATTGTTGCAATTTGAGCTTTTGGGAAGGTGTCACGTGCTCCGTTCTAACATCAATTTTTTTACTTTCCCCCACAGCATTTGTTTAATTTTGAGTTCCTTCCAACTTTCCGAAGTTGATGATATCGTTATGAACGTTAATGGTTGCATGGAGTTCCTTGAGGCTATCGTTACCGATAATACCGTCAAAAGTTTTTAAACCGGTTAAAATGAAAAATTTTACCTTTTTATTTTCTTTGCCGAACATATTAATTATTGTGTGTTGAGGGATCTCGATTTGTACTGCTATTGATTTAGCGAAAAAACGTTTTTCGTTAGGGATACCGTTCTTCGTTTTAAATTCAATATAAGGTAACGAAGAACTCTTCATCCTAAAAAATTTACGTCAATATAGTCTTCTCGGCCTTCAGGATATTCTTGAGGCTGCTGGTCATACGATGTATCCGTCATGTAATACTGTTATTCGTCCAAGTCTGGAGTCCATTCCGTCTCGTATTTTCGGTCATATTGGTCACGTTTTGCTTTCTCTACCCCTGCTTCGATATGGAAATTTCTTTGTTGTTTTAATGGTATTTGGTGAGAAAAGTTGGACGCTCCTTTCTCAGGCGGTTTGTTAAAGGTAGGTCTATTCATGTAGTTAACTTTCCTACTGTGAATAGAATGATCGATGTCCATTGACTCTGGACGGGGTTGTGACTTCGGAGCGAATGGTCTAGATAGCTGTGCACGACGGTTGTTTTCCCAAGGTTGCTGGAAATTTCGGTTTTTTTGGGGAGCCTGTTGATAGTATCTCAGTGGTTGTTGATGGTATTGAGGTGGTTGTTGGTATTGGGGCCTTGCGCGCCGTCCCGGAATGTATGCGAATTGTGGAAAGAATGACTGGGGCTTGCCAAGGGATCTCCTTGGTGGGAGTGTTGGTGGGCTTACATATGGCCTTAGAATGGTGCTTGGTTGAGTGAATGCAAAGCTGCGGCGAGCCTGAAAAAATAGTTGGTACGACGAGGAATGTCATGCTGCCGCAGAAAGAAAGGATGCCGCCTATAGAGCCACGCTGCGATCGAGCGCAACACGAGCATTGTGAGACCGCTACAGAGAGCTAACAAAGGAAAAGAGACGTATTATCCGAAAGAAGAAACGAGAGGCCGAAATACGTGAGTGCGAAGAGCTTGAGATGCTGTCCAACAGGAACAACGCTCGAAAATTCTACCAGAAAGCTCGGCGGCTTACAGGAGGGTTCAAGACCGGGGCGTTTTCCTATTAGAACAAAGACGGCGAACTGAAGACTGACATCCATAGCAGTCTTAAATTATGGAGAAAACACTTCTAGAACCTGTTAAATAGTGATAGCTGCGTATGTCACAGAGAAAGTGAAGATCCCTCTACCCCAATCTTCAACGACGGAATTAACGTTCCGCTACCCGACCATGACGAGGCGAAAATTGCGATAACGCGGCTAAAGAACAACAAAGCCACGGGCGTCGACGGACTGCCGGCTGAGCTATTCAAACATGGCGGCGAGGAGCTGGTCAGTGCACGCATCAGCTTCTAAGCAAAATATTTTCATGAAAGCATGCCTGCCGATTAGAATTTAAATGTACTCTGCCCAATCCATAAGAAGGGCGATCCTGCAATCTGTGCCAATTAGTGCGGGACTAGTCTTCTAAATATCGCCTATAAGATTCTAGCGAGAGGTCAGATGCAAGTGGTCTGATGCAAGCGATAGCATAGGTCTCCACGGTATGCTACTTATCAGACCCGCGCTAGCTATTTTTATGCCAGGCGAGCTTCTGCAATTGCCCACATTCACAGTGGTGAATGTCGAATCGTCTATCTGCTCTGCCAATTGCTGTCACTTACGGTCATTTGGCAGGCTTGAATGCCAATGATCGTGATGCGCATTGAAGTCACCTACAACCAATCGGTTTTCACCTCTGATGAGCGCACCTATATCAAGGTGATATCCTGCCGGGCAGCAGGTGACAGGGGATATGTATACATTATAAATTTCGAGCTCGGAATCGCCTGTCCGGACGCTATACCTTGACATTATAAAGTGCTGTCCCTGCGGTCGATGCCTTCATCAATAAGACGATACTGCACTTTGTGGTGGACTATAATCGCTAGCCCACCACCATTTTCTCGCTCGCGATCGTGTCTGTGCACGTTATAGCCATCCCTGGTGATCAGAGAGGACCTAGTGTGTAGCTTGGTTTGCTGGACCGCAGCTATTGGGATACTGTGTCGGCTCATAAAGTCAACTATCCCGTCGACCTTACTCGTGAGTCCGTTGCAGTTGAAGTGAAGAAGCTTGAAGCTTCTTGGTAAGGTCGTAGTAACTCGGAGGTGAGGGACGCGTGGGGTTGCCTATATTGTGCCTGCTGTGCAATCCGCTGTAGTTGTTGCGGCCTGATGATGGTGGGCGGCCGCGGCACGCGGGCGATTGCAGGTGCAGAACTCCAGCAGGAGGCAACGTAGTCAGTTGTCCACTCACGGGTGGTGCGCAGGCCGGAACATCTCCGAAAATGGCACCAGCATTGCCAGAATTGCATTTGACTGATACCAGATTCCGAGGTATTGTGGTCTGACACACGGAACAGACTGTGCGGGGGACCAAGAGCTGCTGATTTGTCCCCACATAAAAGAATTTTTTATTAATAACCATAATATTACAATACCCGGCATCCGTTGCTATGCCTCTTTGAATAAAATCAAAACAACCTATCAGGAAAATATCATGCAAAATTATTTTAATTAATTTTCTATCTCAAACCGTTTTTGAACTTTACATTTGGCTCATAGTTGAACAGCTTATGCGGATTATGAAGTCTAGAGTGTGCTATAAATAGTGTGAAATATGAAAAACTAAGATTTTTTAGATTAAATTTAAGCAAATATTCGATTATTAGTGACGAATGAGAGTGGTGGCGCGGCCTGGGAGCTGTGGGAAGTGAGTTTCATCATAAAAACATGCCTATAACCTTCATTGGGTGAAAATATGAATGTTTAAAATTTTTTACGTCATTTGGTGTTGTCGTTTCGTAGTGATGCGCGAACAGCGTGCAGACATTCACCTTTATAGTATAGATTAACATTTCCTTACTTAAAACACTTATTTTCGAAAATTCGAACGCTTCTTCTGCGTTGTTCTGCGTTGTTAAATGACATTTCTTCTTCTTTTAATTTTTCTAATGCAATTTTTACTTCGTTTTTATTTAATATAACAGTATTAAGAATATTTCCTTTTGACCATTGCATGGCATATTTTATGTTTATCAAATCATCTGTAATTAATCTTATTTTACTTTGCAAATCTATTGCAATTTCATCCATTATATTATTACTATTTTTAATGGCGTTTAAAATTAAATTTGTCATCTCAGTTATGTTACTTAATCTCTTATTGAAAAGTTTATTAATTATCGTTTGTTTATTTTTATTGACGTGATAACGTCTTATAATTCGATTTAACAGGCTGCACGCACGAAAAAATGTGTCGTTACCTTGCTCATTAGTGTTACCTTGCTCATATGTAGTTACCTTGCTCATTAGTGTTACCTTGCTCTTTAGTGTTACCTTGCTCTTTAGTGTTACCTTGCTCTTTAGTGTTACCTTGCTCATTAGTGCTACCTTGCTCATTAGTGTTACCTTGCTCATATGTAGTTACCTTGCTCATTGCCGTTACCTTGCTCATTTGTCGTTACCTTGCTCATTGCATTGAATGAACTGCATGGGAGAGCGCGGAACGAACGACAAAGCAAACAAAGCAAACGAACGGCAACGTTCGACATCTTGCTCTCTCCTACTTAAGTGAGCGTATATATGTATGTATATGCGCATATGTACATATATAAATTCACGTATTTGTATTGGCATATGCCTTCTTATTGATTATTATTAATTTGATTTACTTGAAGAATTTAAAATAAAACCAAGTTTGTTAATAATACCTGTTGTTTTAATGTTATTATTATTATTTTTTGACGTGATAACGTCTTATAATTCGATTTAACAGGCTGCACGCACGAAAAAATGTGTCGTTACCTTGCTCATTAGTGTTACCTTGCTCATATGTCGTTACCTCGCTCATTTCCGTTACCTTGCTCATTTGTCGTTACCTTGCTCATTGCATTGAATGAACTGTAAGCGAGAGCGCGGAACGAACGACTAAGCAAACAAAGCAAACGAACGGCAACGTTCGACATCTTGCTCTCTCCTACTTAAGTGAGCGTATATATGTATGTATATGCGCATATGTACATATATAAATTCACGTATTTGTATTTGCATATGCCTTCTTATTGAAGAATTTAATAATACCTGTTGTTTTAATGTTATTATTATTAATTTTTTTATTATATATGAAGGAAAAAATGTATGGTAATATTTACCATATACCTGATAAGATATGTTGTCTATACTAATATTATAAAGAGGAAAACTTTGTTTGTTTGTAATGAATAGGCTCAAAAACTACTGGACCGATTTTAAAAATTCTTTCACCATTCGAAAGTTACATCATCCACGAGTAACATGGATTATATTTTATTCTGGAAATAGGGCTCGAGATATAGGTCAAAACGTGGACCCGGGTAACCTTTGGTTGTGTATGTACAATATGGGTATCACGTATGTTGATACGTGCTTTAATACGGGGTAATTTTCATACCTATTGATGACTAGGGTCTGGAAATATATGCCAAAACGTGGACCCGCCGTGTCTTTGCATCGAATTAAACCAAACTTACGCACATTGTTAAGTAAGTATTGAAAATGGGTTTCGTAAAGTTTGGTTGTAATTCGGAGCACTGGCAACGGGTACAGCGTTCGTGTTATGTTATGTTACGTTATGTTATGTTATGTTATGTTATGTTATGGTATGTTATGTTATGTTATGTTATGTTATGTTATGTTATGTTATGTTATGTTATGTTATGTTATGTTATGTTATGTTATGTTATGTTATGTTATGTTATGTTATGTTATGTTATGTTATGTTATGTTATGTTATGTTATGTTATGTTATGTTATGTTATGTTATGTTATGTTATGTTATGTTATGTTATGTTATGTTATGTTATGTTATGTTATGTTATGTTATGTTATGTTATGTTATGTTATGTTATGTTATGTTATGTTATGTTATGTTATGTTATGTTATGTTATGTTATGTTATGTTATGTTATGTTATGTTATGTTATGTTATGTTATGTTATGTTATGTTATGTTATGTTATGTTATGTTATGTTATGTTATGTTATGTTAACTCATAACTCATTCTCTATATCCACACAAAATATCTATCAAACAAATAAAATTAAAATTTTCTTTTGAAAAATGCAACCATTCAATCAGTATTTTCTTATGACGTTATCACGTTAAACTATCGTCAGTAAACCGACTTTACAGACAACCTCTTTTTTTTGGTTCAAATTTATTAAGTTATTAGTGATGATTTCTAGGTCTTCGTGCTTTGCTGACCCAGCGAAATACTTCCATGCGGTGCCTAATACATTAATAGATCTTTCTTTACTCAGTTTTTTTATAGGTTTAAGGGTTTCAAGGATTTCAAGGGTTTGGTAAGTTTCGTGCTTGAGGATTGGGTAAAGGAAACTATCCTTAGGTAGTTTACGGGTTATGTGACTGTAAATGTCTGTCAAAAACGTGTCTTACTTGTTCAAGTCAATTAGGTGAATGAGTCGGAAGGCGCCGTCCTCTATTTTGGCAAGTCCGTTATTTATGGTCACTAATTGTGCATTCGTATAGTCCAAAATTTCTACGTTCTCGTTGATAGGTAGGAGTTGATGAAACCTGTGAGAGGAGAAATTAACTAATTTTCGGGGAAATTTTCGTGCTTAACCTTTTATTTATTTTTACATAGATGGTTTCTCCAGGATGATAAATTATTATGGTTTGACGCGTTTTGTTGTGATGGGAAAGGTCTTTTGCCTGTTTATTTTTTTGTTCTTAGATATTTTCTTCCCTTGGCGACTCTTCTTCCGAAAAATATCTCTATTGGTTGCTTTCTTGTAGTTGAGTGAATAGTATAATTATATTCGTAGACTGAACAATGAAGGAGTTCGGCAAATTATGTGAAATTTCGTTCTGCCTTTAGGCAGCGCATTATTTCTGTCAGGATAGAATGAAATCGTTCTATTTGTTCATTAGCGAAACTAGCATAGGGCGGTGTTTTAAAATTTGTGATGTTGAGGATGTCTTCGAGCAAAAATTGTATAGTCGCAGAATGAAGGGAAGTTTCGTTATCTATTACTATTGATTCGGGTACACCGAACTAGAAAAGCAGTTCGCGTAGAGGTTCTTTTGCATGTTCTATTGCTCTTGATTTAAGTATTTTGGGTTGTGCATATTTTGAAAATTTGTCTATTGCTGTCAATACTGACAATACTACAATGTTTCTGTTGGACGCTGGGAATTCGGTCATGGGAAGAACTGTCGTGGCTATGGCAAGTAATAATACGTTCACATATAAGTAGATGATCTACTTTTTCGCGCTTAACTCAAAATCCGTAATTAAAAAGCGCGATTCACCATACAAAATTTCTCTCGCAAAATCTGAGATTATAAAATAATCCTAGATAATAACGATACTTTTCGACATTATTCATTATTCATTAAATATTATTACGAATGTAAGGAGAAACATCAAAATAAAAATGAAATGGATGCCGGCAAAGAAAACAGGTCTGTAAACATAATTCAAATACAATTTTTGTTAAATATTATTAATTAGGGTTTCATTTTACAGAAAAAAGCGTGTGCCCATAAACGTTTTGTCCTCTTATTACTTATTATAAAATGTAATATAAAATTTCCCATGTGCATTGCTGCGATCAGTTTTTGCAACCTCAGTAAACGTCGCATACGGATTTCCTTCAACTGATTATTATTAGCAGCTAGTTAATTGCGCAATTAAATTAGCTGTTCCTCCTCCTTGTATTTTCTTCATATCGTTAATAATAATTAAAGAAACCACAAACATCGAAATATTCCACCAAAATAGTTTCTATGAAGAAAAACCTCTCAAAGCAGTATTGACAGCTGATTGTCAATTTTGCAGGTAATTTGTAATCCACATGTGAACGGGTAGATTAATTTGGTGGATTTATAGGTTATTAATGCATATGTGAACGTATTATAACTGTCGAGAGTACATTTTTGGAGGTCTCGAGAGTGCGTCGGCAACTACGTTGGTTTTTCCGGGTTTTTACTTGAGTTCATAATCGTATCCTTGAGGATACATTTCCACCTTTTCATTTTCGCGTTGTTGTTTTTATTGCTCAATGCAAACGTCAAAGTTTGGTGATCCGTAAATATTACCATTTTTGTTGAACCATATAAGTAATTTCTAAACGTATTAATTGCCCATATTATTGCCAGCATTTGCTTTTCGTTTGCGGCATAATTCTCCCCTGCTTTGCTTAACGAGCGTGAAGTCAGTAGTGAGGTGAAAGTCCTGTTTAAAGTTTGGGTATGCCAATACTACTCCTTGTGAAGCAAGAGAAGTTTTTATTTGGTGAAGGCTTGTAATGCTGCGCTATGAAATTTTATTTCTTTTTTTTAGATGCGTTTTTGGACACGCGTCCATCCTCCCCTCCTAAGAGAGAAGTCAGGGGTTTCGCTAGTTTAGCGTAATCCTTGATGAAGCGACGATAGTATCCTGAATGTCCAAGAAAAGATCTTAAATCTTTGAAATTTTTCGGACATGGGAAATTTCGGATTGCTTCAACCTTAGAAGGATTTGTCTTAATACCTTTTGGTGAAATAACGAAGCCTAGATATTCGACTTCTTTTCGAAAGAAATCACATTTGTCTAGCTGCACTTTCATATTTGCTTTTCGAGAGTACGAAAGACCTTTTCAATATTTTGGACGTGCGTTTCTTCGTTTTCACCAAACATATCATAATGCTCGCTGAAAAATAGAGGGCGCATTTTTCAGTCCTAATGGGAGTCGTGTAAACTCGTATTTGCCATTATTTACAGAAAAGGTTGTTTTCTTTATATCGAATTCCTTTAAGGGGATTTGATGGAATCCACTTTTTAAGTCTAGTACAGAGAAATATTTATTATTTTCCAATTGTGCGATAATTTCATTTATTTCAGGTATTGGATATCTCTCAGTTATGGTAACATGGTTTAATTTCCTATAATCAATTACTAGCCTAAATTTTCTTTGCCCCGACGTGTCTAATTTTTTCGGAACTATCCATACAGGAGAATTGTATGGGGAACGCGATGGTCTTATTATGCCATCTTGTAGCAGTGTTTGAATATCGTTGTTCACAAATTCTCTCATCCCTACAGGATAGGTGTAATATTTTGTGTACACCGGAGTGTCCGAAGAAGTCCTTATCCCGCATACTACTGTAGTAGTGCAGGTTAGCTTTTCGTTTGGGTCGGAAAATAGTTGTTTATACTTTTGTATAAATTGTTGCATTTTGAGCTTTTGGGAAGGTGTCACGTGCTCCGTTCTAACATCATTTTTTTTACTTTCCCCCACAGCATTTGTTTAATTTTGAGTTCCTTCCAACTTTCCGAAGTTGATGGCATCGTTATGAACGTTAATGGTTGCATGGAGTTCCTTGAGGCTATCGTTACCGATAATACCGTCAAAAGTTTTTAAACCGGTTAAAATGAAAAATTTTACCTTTTTATTTTCTTTGCCGAACATATTAATTATTGTGTGTTGAGGGATCTCGATTTGTACTGCTATTGATTTAGCGAAAAAAGGTTTTTCGTTAGGGATACCGTTCTTCGTTTTAAATTCAATATAAGGTAACGAAGAACTCTTCATCCTAAAAAATTTACGTCAATATAGTCTTCTCGGTCTTCAGGATATTCTTGAGGCTGCTGGTCATACGATGTATCCGTCATGTAATACTGTTATTCGTGCAAGTCTGGAGTCCATTCCGTCTCGTATTTTCGGTCATATTGGTCACGTTTTGCTTTCTCTACCCCTGCTTCGATATGGAAATTTCTTTGTTGTTTTAATGGTATTTGGTGAGAAAAGTTGGACGCTCCTTTCTCAGGCGGTTTGTTAAAGGTAGGTCTATTCATGTAGTTAACTTTCCTACTGTGAATAGAATGATCGATGTCCATTGACTCTGGACGGGGTTGTGACTTCGGAGCGAATGGTCTAGATAGCTGTGCACGACGGTTGTTTTCCCAAGGTTGCTGGAAATTTCGGTTTTTTTGGGGAGCCTGTTGATAGTATCTCAGTGGTTGTTGATGGTATTGAGGTGGTTGTTGGTATTGGGGCCTTGCGCGCCGTCCCGGAATGTATGCGAATTGTGGAAAGAATGACTGGGGCTTGCCAAGGGATCTCCTTGGTGGGAGTGTTGGTGGGCTTACATATGGCCTTAGAATGGGCCTTGGTTGAGTGAATGCAAAGCTGCGGCGAGCCTGAAAAAATAGTTGGTACGACGAGGAATGTCATGCTGCCGCAGAAAGAAAGGATGCCGCCTATAGAGCCACGCTGCGATCGAGCGCAACACGAGCATTGTGAGACCGCTACAGAGAGCTTATTATCCGAAAGAAGAAACGAGAGGCCGAAATACGTGAGTGCGAAGAGCTTGAGATGCTGTCCAACAGGAACAACGCTCGAAAATTCTACCAGAAAGCTCGGCGGCTTACAGGAGGGTTCAAGACCGGGGCGTTTTCCTATTAGAACAAAGACGGCGAACTGAAGACTGACATTCAGAGCAGTCTTAAATTATGGAGGGAACACTTCTCGAACCTGTTAAATAGTGATAGCTGCGTATGTCACAGAGAAAGTGAAGATCCCTCTACCCCAATCTTCAACGACGGAATTAACGTTCCGCTACCCGACCATGACGAGGCGAAAATTGCGATAACGCGGCTAAAGAACAACAAAGCCACGGGCGTCGACGGACTGCCGGCTGAGCTATTCAAACATGGTGGCGAGGAGCTGGTCAGTGCACGCATCAGCTTCTAAGCAAAATATTTTCATGAAAGCATGCCTGCCGATTAGAATTTAAATGTACTCTGCCCAATCCATAAGAAGGGCGATCCTGCAATCTGTGCCAATTAGTGCGGGACTAGTCTTCTAAATATCGCCTATAAGATTCTAGCGAGAGGTCAGATGCAAGTGGTCTGATGTAAGCGATAGCATAGGTCTCCACGGTATGCTACTTATCAGACCCGCGCTAGCTATTTTTATGTCAGGCGAGCTTCTGCAATTGCCCACCACCCTTGGGGGTGTCGTCGTTCACAGTGGGGAATGTCGAATCGTCTATCTGCTCTGCCAATTGCTGTCACTTACGGTCATTTGGCAGGCTTGAATGCCAATGATCGTGATGCGCATTGAAGTCACCTACAACCAATCGGTTTTCACCTCTGATGAGCGCACCTATATCAAGGTGATATCCTGCCGGGCAGCAGGTGACAGGGGATATGTATACATTATAAATTTCGAGCTCGGAATCGCCTGTCCGGACGCTATACCTTGACATTCTAAAGTGCTGTCCCTGCGGTCGATGCCTTCATCAATAAGACGATACTGCACTTTGTGGTGGACTATAATCGCTAGGCCACCACCATTTTCTCGCTCGCGATCGTGTCTGTGCACGTTATAGCCATCCCTGGTGATCAGAGAGGACCTAGTGTGTAGCTTGGTTTGCTGGACCGCAGCTATTGGGATACTGTGTCGGCTCATAAAGTCAACTATCCCGTCGACCTTACTCGTGAGTCCGTTGCAGTTGAAGTGAAGAAGCTTGAAGCTTCTTGGTAAGGTCGTAGTAACTCGGAGGTGAGGGACGCGTGGGGTTGCCTATATTGTGCCTGCTGTGCAATTCGCTGTAGTTGTTGCGGCCTGATGATGGTGGGCGGCCGCGCCACGCGGGCGATTGCAGGTGCAGAACTCCAGCAGGAGGCAACGTAGTCAGTTGTCCACTCACGGGTGGTGCGCAGGCCGGAACATCTCCGAAAATGGCACCAGCATTGCCAGAATTGCATTTGACTGATACCAGATTCCGAGGTATTGTGGTCTGACACACGGAACAGACTGTGCGGGGGACCAAGAGCTGCTGGTTTGTCCCCACATAAAAGAATTTTTATTAATAACCATAATATTACAATACCCGGCATCCGTTGCTATGCCTCTTTGAATAAAATCAAAACAACCTATCAGGAAAATATCTTGCAAAATTATTTTTATTAATTTTCTATCTCAAACCGTTTTTGAACTTTACATTTGGCTCATAGTTGAACAGCTTATGCGGATTATGAAGTCTAGAGTGTGCTATAAATAGTGTGAAATATGAAAAACTAAGATTTTTTAGATTAAATTTAAGCAAATATTCGATTATTAGTGACGAATGAGAGTGGTGGCGCGGCCTGGGAGCTGTGGGAAGGGAGTTTCATCATAAAAACATGCCTATAACCTTCATTTTTTACGTCATTTGGTGTTGTCGTTTCGTAGTGATGCGCGGACAGCGTGCAGACATTCACCTTTATAGTATAGATTAACATTTCCTTACTTAAAACACTTATTTTCGAAAATTCGAACGCTTCTTCTGCGTTGTTCTGCGTTGTTAAATGACATTTCTTCTTCTTTTAATTTTTCTAATGCAATTTTTACTTCGTTTTTATTTAATATAACAGTATTAAGAATATTTCCTTTTGTCCATTGCATGGCATATTTTATGTTTATCAAATCATCTGTAATTAATCTTATTTTACTTTGCAAATCTATTGCAATTTCATCCATTATATTATTACTATTTTTAATGGCGTTTAAAATTAAATTTGTCATCTCAGTTATGTTACTTAATCTCTTATTAAAACGTTTATTAATTATCGTTTGTTTATTTTTATTGACGTGATAACGTCTTATAATTCGATTTAACAGGCTGCACGCACGAAAAAATGTGTCGTTACCTTGCTCATTAGTGTTACCTTGCTCATTAGTGTTACCTTGCTCATTAGTGTTACCTTGCTCTTTAGTGTTACCTTGCTCTTTAGTGTTACCTTGCTCATTAGTGTTACCTTGCTCATTACCGTTACCTTGCTCATTTGTCGTTACCTTGCTCATCGCATTGAATGAACTGGAAGCGAAAGCGCGGAACGAACGACAAAGCAAACAAAGCAAACGAACGGCAACGTTCGACATCTTGCTCTCTCCTACTTAAGTTAGCGTATATATGTATGTATATGCGCATATGTACATATATAAATTCACGTATTTGTATTGGCATATGCCTTCTTATTGATTATTATTAATTTGATTTACTTGTAGAATTTAAAATAAAACCAAGTTTGTTAATAATACCTGTTGTTTTAATGTTATTATTATAATTTTTTGACGTGATAACGTCTTATAATTCGATTTAACAGGCTGCACGCACGAAAAAATGTGTCGTTACCGTGCTCATATGTCGTTACCTTGGTCATTGCCGTTACCTTGCTCATTAGTGTTACCTTGCTCATTAGTGTTACCTTGCTCATATGTAGGTACCTTGCTCATTAGTGTTACCTTGCTCTTTAGTGTTACCTTGCTCTTTAGTGTTACCTTGCTCATTAGTGTTACCTTGCTCATTGCCGTTACCTTGCTCATTTGTCGTTATCTTGCTCATTGCATTGATGAACTGCAAGCGAAAGCGCGGAACGAACGACAAAGCAAACAAAGCAAACGAACGGCAACGTTCGACATCTTGCTCTCTCCTACTTAAGTGAGCGTATATATGTATGTATATGCGCATATGTACATATATAAATTCACGTATTTGTATTTGCATATGCCTTCTTATTGATTATTATTAATTTGATTCACTTGAAGAATTTAAAATAAAACCAAGTTTGTTAATAATACCTGTTGTTTTAATGTTATTATTATTAATTTTTTTATTATATATGAAGGAAAAAATGTATGGTAATATTTACCATATACCTGATAAGATATGTAGTCTATACTAATAATAATAATAAGGAAAACTTTGTTTGTTTGTAATGAATAGGCTCAAAAACTACTGGACCGATTTTAAAAATTCGTTCACCATTCGAAAGCAACATCATCCACGAGTAACATGGATTATATTTTATTTTGGAAATAGGGCTCGAGATATAGGTCAAAACGTGGACCCGGGTAACCTTCGGATGTGTATGTACAATATGGGAATCAAATGGAAGCTGTTGGTGAATGCTTTAGTCCAGAGTATTTTTCATGCCGCTCCGTGACTAGGGTCTCGAGATAGAGACCAAAACGTGGACCCTAGAATGTCTTTGTACAATACGGACGTCAAATTGAAGCTGTTGGTGAATGCTTTAGTACAGAGTATTTTTCATGCCGCTCCGTGACTGGGGTCTCGAGATATAGGTCAAAACGTGGACCCGGGTAACCTTTGGTTGTGTATGTACAATATGGGTATCAAATGAAAGCTGTTGATACGTGCTTTAATACGGGGTAATTTTCATACCTATTGATGACTAGGGTCTGGAAATATATGCCAAAACGTGGACCCGCCGTGTCTTTGCATCGAATTAAACCAAAATTACGCACATTGTTAAGTAAGTATTGAAAATGGGTTTCGTAAAGTTTGGTTGTAATTCGGAGCACTGGCAACGGGTACAGCGTTCTTGTTATGTTATGTTATGTTATGTTATGTTATGTTATGTTATGTTATGTTATGTTATGTTATGTTATGTTATGTTATGTTATGTTATGTTATGTTATGTTATGTTATGTTATGTTATGTTATGTTATGTTATGTTATGTTATGTTATGTTATGTTATGTTATGTTATGTTATGTTATGTTATGTTATGTTATGTTATGTTATGTTATGTTATGTTATGTTATGTTATGTTATGTTATGTTACGTTATGTTATGATATGTTATGTTATGTTATGTTATGTTATGTTATGTTACGTTATGTTACGTTATGTTATGTTATGTTACGTTATGTTATGTTATGTTATGTTATGTTATGTTATGTTATGTTATGTTATGTTATGTTATGTTATGTTATGTTATGTTATATTATGTTATGTTATATTATATTATATTATGTTATATTATGTTATATTATGTTATATTATGTTATATTATATTATATTATATTATGTTATATTATATTATGTTATATTATGTTATATTATATTATATTATGTTATATTATATTATGTTATGTTATATTATATTATGTTATATTATATTATATTATATTATATTATATTATGTTATATTATATTATGTTATATTATATTATATTATATTATGTTATATTATATTATATTATATTATGTTATATTATATTATGTTATATTATATTATATTATATTATATTATATTATACTATGTTATATTATATTATATTATATTATATTATATTATATTATATTATATTATATTATGTTATATTATATTATATTATATTATATTATATTATGTTATATTATATTATATTATATTATATTATATTATATTATGTTATATTATATTATATTATATTATATTATATTATATTATATTATATTATATTATATTATATTATATTATATTATATTATATTATATTATATTATATTATATTATATTATATTATATTATATTATATTATGTTATATTATGTTATATTATATTATATTATATTATGTTATATTTATATTATATTATATTATGTTATATTATATTATGTTATATTATATTATATTATGTTATATTATATTATGTTATATTATATTATATTATATTATATTATATTATATTATATTATATTATATTATATTATATTATGTTATGTTATGTTATATTATATTATGTTATGTTATATTATGTTATGTTATGTTATATTATGTTATATTATGTTATGTTATGTTATATTATGTTATATTATGTTATGTTATGTTATGTTATGTTATGTTATGTTATGTTATGTTATGTTATGTTATGTTATGTTATGTTATGTTATGTTATGTTATGTTATGTTATGTTATGTTATGTTATGTTATGTTATGTTATGTTAACTCATAACTCATTCTCTATATCCACACAAAATATCTATCAAACAAATAAAATTAAAATTTTCTTTTGAAAAATGCAACCATTCAATCAGTATTTTCTTATGACGTTATCACGTTAAACTATCGTCAGTAAACCGACTTTACAGACAACCTCTTTTTTTTGGTTCAAATTTATTAAGTTATTAGTGATGATTTCTAGGTCTTCGTGCTTTGCTGACCTAGCGAAATACTTCCATGCGGTGCCTAATACATTAATAGATCTTTCTTTACTCAGTTTTTTTATAGGTTTAAGGGTTTCAAGGATTTCAAGGGTTTGGTAAGTTTCGTGCTTGAGGATTGGGTAAAGGAAACTATCCTTAGGTAGTTTACGGGTTATGTGACTGTAAATGTCTGTCAAAAACGTGTCTTACTTGTTCAAGTCAATTAGGTGAATGAGTCGGAAGGCGCCGTCCTCTATTTTGGCAAGTCCGTTATTTATGGTCACTAATTGTGCATTCGTATAGTCCAAAATTTCTACGTTCTCGTTGATAGGTAGGAGTTGATGAAACCTGTGAGAGGAGAAATTAACTAATTTTCGGGGAAATTTTCGTGCTTAACCTTTTATTTATTTTTACATAGATGGTTTCTCCAGGATGATAAATTATTATGGTTTGACGCGTTTTGTTGTGATGGGAAAGGTCTTTTGCCTGTTTATTTTTTTGTTCTTAGATATTTTCTTCCCTTGGCGACTCTTCTTCCGAAAAATATCTCTATTGGTTGCTTTCTTGTAGTTGAGTGAATAGTATAATTATATTCGTAGACTGAACAATGAAGGAGTTCGGCAAATTATGTGAAATTTCGTTCTGCCTTTAGGCAGCGCATTATTTCTGTCAGGATAGAATGAAATCGTTCTATTTGTTCATTAGCGAAACTAGCATAGGGCGGTGTTTTAAAATTTGTGATGTTGAGGATGTCTTCGAGCAAAAATTGTATAGTCGCAGAATGAAGGGAAGTTTCGTTATCTATTACTATTGATTCGGGTACACCGAACTAGAAAAGCAGTTCGCGTAGAGGTTCTTTTGCATGTTCTATTGCTCTTGATTTAAGTATTTTGGGTTGTGCATATTTTGAAAATTTGTCTATTGCTGTCAATACTGACAATACTACAATGTTTCTGTTGGACGCTGGGAATTCGGTCATGGGAAGAACTGTCGTGGCTATGGCAAGTAATAATACGTTCACATATAAGTAGATGATCTACTTTTTCGCGCTTAACTCAAAATCCGTAATTAAAAAGCGCGATTCACCATACAAAATTTCTCTCGCAAAATCTGAGATTATAAAATAATCCTAGATAATAACGATACTTTTCGACATTATTCATTATTCATTAAATATTATTACGAATGTAAGGAGAAACATCAAAATAAAAATGAAATGGATGCCGGCAAAGAAAACAGGTCTGTAAACATAATTCAAATACAATTTTTGTTAAATATTATTAATTAGGGTTTCATTTTACAGAAAAAAGCGTGTGCCCATAAACGTTTTGTCCTCTTATTACTTATTATAAAATTTCCCATGTGCATTGCTGCGATCAGTTTTTGCAACCTCAGTAAACGTCGCATACGGATTTCCTTCAACTGATTATTATTAGCAGCTAGTTAATTGCGCAATTAAATTAGCTGTTCCTCCTCCTTGTATTTTCTTCATATCGTTAATAATAATTAAAGAAACCACAAACATCGAAATATTCCACCAAAATAGTTTCTATGAAGAAAAACCTCTCAAAGCAGTATTGACAGCTGATTGCCAATTTTGCAGGTAATTTGTAATCCACATGTGAACGGGTAGATTAATTTGGTGGATTTATAGGTTATTAATGCATATGTGAACGTATTATAACTGTCGAGAGTACATTTTTGGAGGTCTCGAGAGTGCGTCGGCAACTACGTTGGTTTTTCCGGGTTTTTACTTGAGTTCATAATCGTATCCTTGAGGATACATTTCCACCTTTTCATTTTCGCGTTGTTGTTTTTATTGCTCAATGCAAACGTCAAAGTTTGGTGATCCGTAAATATTACCATTTTTGTTGAACCATATAAGTAATTTCTAAACGTATTAATTGCCCATATTATTGCCAGCATTTGCTTTTCGTTTGCGGCATAATTCTCCCCTGCTTTGCTTAACGAGCGTGAAGTCAGTAGTGAGGTGAAAGTCCTGTTTAAAGTTTGGGTATGCCAATACTACTCCTTGTGAAGCAAGAGAAGTTTTTATTTGGTGAAGGCTTGTAATGCTGCGCTTTGAAATTTTATTTCTTTTTTTAGATGCGTTTTTGGACACGCGTCCATCCTCCCCTCCTAAGAGCGAAGTCAGGGGTTTCGCTAGTTTAGCGTAATCCTTGATGAAGCGACGATAGTATCCTGAATGTCCAAGAAAAGATCTTAAATCTTTGAAATTTTTCGGACATGGGAAATTTCGGATTGCTTCAACCTTAGAAGGATTTGTCTTAATACCTTTTGGTGAAATAACGAAGCCTAGATATTCGACTTCTTTTCGAAAGAAATCACATTTGTCTAGCTGCACTTTCATATTTGCTTTTCGAGAGTACGAAAGACCTTTTCAATATTTTGGACGTGCGTTTCTTCGTTTTCACCAAACATATCATAAGGCTCGCTGAAAAATAGAGGGCGCATTTTTCAGTCCTAATGGGAGTCGTGTAAACTCGTATTTGCCATTATTTACAGAAAAGGTTGTTTTCTTTATATCGAATTCCTTTAAGGGGATTTGATGGAATCCACTTTTTAAGTCTAGTACAGAGAAATATTTATTATTTTCCAATTGTGCGATAATTTCATTTATTTCAGGTATTGGATATCTCTCAGTTATGGTAACATGGTTTAATTTCCTATAATCAATTACTAGCCTAAATTTTCTTTGCCCCGACGTGTCTAATTTTTTCGGAACTATCCATACAGGAGAATTGTATGGGGAACGCGATGGTCTTATTATGCCATCTTGTAGCAGTGTTTGAATATCGTTGTTCACAAATTCTCTCATCCCTACAGGATAGGTGTAATATTTTGTGTACACCGGAGTGTCCGAAGAAGTCCTTATCCCGCATACTACTGTAGTAGTGCAGGTTAGCTTTTCGTTTGGGTCGGAAAATAGTTGTTTATACTTTTGTATAAATTGTTGCATTTTGAGCTTTTGGGAAGGTGTCACGTGCTCCGTTCTAACATCATTTTTTTTACTTTCCCCCACAGCATTTGTTTAATTTTGAGTTCCTTCCAACTTTCCGAAGTTGATGGTATCGTTATGAACGTTAATGGTTGCATGGAGTTCCTTGAGGCTATCGTTACCGATAATACCGTCAAAAGTTTTTAAACCGGTTAAAATGAAAAATTTTACCTTTTTATTTTCTTTGCCGAACATATTAATTATTGTGTGTTGAGGGATCTCGATTTGTACTGCTATTGATTTAGCGAAAAAAGGTTTTTCGTTAGGGATACCGTTCTTCGTTTTAAATTCAATATAAGGTAACGAAGAACTCTTCATCCTAAAAAATTTACGTCAATATAGTCTTCTCGGTCTTCAGGATATTCTTGAGGCTGCTGGTCATACGATGTATCCGTCATGTAATACTGTTATTCGTGCAAGTCTGGAGTCCATTCCGTCTCGTATTTTCGGTCATATTGGTCACGTTTTGCTTTCTCTACCCCTGCTTCGATATGGAAATTTCTTTGTTGTTTTAATGGTATTTGGTGAGAAAAGTTGGACGCTCCTTTCTCAGGCGGTTTGTTAAAGGTAGGTCTATTCATGTAGTTAACTTTCCTACTGTGAATAGAATGATCGATGTCCATTGACTCTGGACGGGGTTGTGACTTCGGAGCGAATGGTCTAGATAGCTGTGCACGACGGTTGTTTTCCCAAGGTTGCTGGAAATTTCGGTTTTTTTGGGGAGCCTGTTGATAGTATCTCAGTGGTTGTTGATGGTATTGAGGTGGTTGTTGGTATTGGGGCCTTGCGCGCCGTCCCGGAATGTATGCGAATTGTGGAAAGAATGACTGGGGCTTGCCAAGGGATCTCCTTGGTGGGAGTGTTGGTGGGCTTACATATGGCCTTAGAATGGGCCTTGGTTGAGTGAATGCAAAGCTGGTTGAGTGAATGCAAAGCTGCGGCGAGCCTGAAAAAATAGTTGGTACGACGAGGAATGTCATGCTGCCGCAGAAAGAAAGGATGCCGCCTATAGAGCCACGCTGCGATCGAGCGCAACACGAGCATTGTGAGACCGCTACAGAGAGCTTATTATCCGAAAGAAGAAACGAGAGGCCGAAATACGTGAGTGCGAAGAGCTTGAGATGCTGTCCAACAGGAACAACGCTCGAAAATTCTACCAGAAAGCTCGGCGGCTTACAGGAGGGTTCAAGACCGGGGCGTTTTCCTATTAGAACAAAGACGGCGAACTGAAGACTGACATTCAGAGCAGTCTTAAATTATGGAGGGAACACTTCTCGAACCTGTTAAATAGTGATAGCTGCGTATGTCACAGAGAAAGTGAAGATCCCTCTACCCCAATCTTCAACGACGGAATTAACGTTCCGCTACCCGACCATGACGAGGCGAAAATTGCGATAACGCGGCTAAAGAACAACAAAGCCACGGGCGTCGACGGACTGCCGGCTGAGCTATTCAAACATGGTGGCGAGGAGCTGGTCAGTGCACGCATCAGCTTCTAAGCAAAATATTTTCATGAAAGCATGCCTGCCGATTAGAATTTAAATGTACTCTGCCCAATCCATAAGAAGGGCGATCCTGCAATCTGTGCCAATTAGTGCGGGACTAGTCTTCTAAATATCGCCTATAAGATTCTAGCGAGAGGTCAGATGCAAGTGGTCTGATGCAAGCGATAGCATAGGTCTCCACGGTATGCTACTTATCAGACCCGCGCTAGCTATTTTTATGTCAGGCGAGCTTCTGCAATTGCCCACCACCCTTGGGGGTGTCGTCGTCCACAGTGGGGAATGTCGAATCGTCTATCTGCTCTGCCAATTGCTGTCACTTACGGTCATTTGGCAGGCTTGAATGCCAATGATCGTGATGCGCATTGAAGTCACCTACAACCAATCGGTTTTCACCTCTGATGAGCGCACCTATATCAAGGTGATATCCTGCCGGGCAGCAGGTGACAGGGGATATGTATACATTATAAATTTCGAGCTCGGAATCGCCTGTCCGGACGCTATACCTTGACATTCTAAAGTGCTGTCCCTGCGGTCGATGCCTTCATCAATAAGACGATACTGCACTTTGTGGTGGACTATAATCGCTAGGCCACCACCATTTTCTCGCTCGCGATCGTGTCTGTGCACGTTATAGCCATCCCTGGTGATCAGAGAGGACCTAGTGTGTAGCTTGGTTTGCTGGACCGCAGCTATTGGGATACTGTGTCGGCTCATAAAGTCAACTATCCCGTCGACCTTACTCGTGAGTCCGTTGCAGTTGAAGTGAAGAAGCTTGAAGCTTCTTGGTAAGGTCGTAGTAACTCGGAGGTGAGGGACGCGTGGGGTTGCCTATATTGTGCCTGCTGTGCAATCCGCTGTAGTTGTTGCGGCCTGATGATGGTGGGCGGCCGCGCCACGCAGGCGATTGCAGGTGCAGAACTCCAGCAGGAGGCAACGTAGTCAGTTGTCCACTCACGGGTGGTGCGCAGGCCGGAACATCTCCGAAAATGGCACCAGCATTGCCAGAATTGCATTTGACTGATACCAGATTCCGAGGTATTGTGGTCTGACACACGGAACAGACTGTGCGGGGGACCAAGAGCTGCTGGTTTGTCCCCACATAAAAGAATTTTTTATTAATAACCATAATATTACAATACCCGGCATCCGATGCTATGCCTCTTTGAATAAAATCAAAACAACCTATCAGGAAAATATCTTGCAAAATTATTTTTATTAATTTTCTATCTCAAACCGTTTTTGAACTTTACATTTGGCTCATAGTTGAACAGCTTATGCGGATTATGAAGTCTAGAGTGTGCTATAAATAGTGTGAAATATGAAAAACTAAGATTTTTTAGATTAAATTTAAGCAAATATTCGATTATTAGTGACGAATGAGAGTGGTGGCGCGGCCTGGGAGCTGTGGGAAGGGAGTTTCATCATAAAAACATGCCTATAACCTTCATTTTTTACGTCATTTGGTGTTGTCGTTTCGTAGTGATGCGCGGACAGCGTGCAGACATTCACCTTTATAGTATAGATTAACATTTCCTTACTTAAAACACTTATTTTCGAAAATTCGAACGCTTCTTCTGCGTTGTTCTGCGTTGTTAAATGACATTTCTTCTTCTTTTAATTTTTCTAATGCAATTTTTACTTCGTTTTTATTTAATATAACAGTATTAAGAATATTTCCTTTTGTCCATTGCATGGCATATTTTATGTTTATCAAATCATCTGTAATTAATCTTTTTTTACTTTGCAAATCTATTGCAATTTCATCCATTATATTATTACTATTTTTAATGGCGTTTAAAATTAAATTTGTCATCTCAGTTATGTTACTTAATCTCTTATTAAAACGTTTATTAATTATCGTTTGTTTATTTTTATTGACGTGATAACGTCTTATAATTCGATTTAACAGGCTGCATGCACGAAAAAATGTGTCGTTACCTTGCTCATTAGTGTTACCTTGCTCATTAGTGTTACCTTGCTCATTAGTGTTACCTTGCTCTTTAGTGTTACCTTGCTCTTTAGTGTTACCTTGCTCATTAGTGTTACCTTGCTCATTACCGTTACCTTGCTCATTTGTCGTTACCTTGCTCATCGCATTGAATGAACTGGAAGCGAAAGCGCGGAACGAACGACAAAGCAAACAAAGCAAACGAACGGCAACGTTCGACATCTTGCTCTCTCCTACTTAAGTTAGCGTATATATGTATGTATATGCGCATATGTACATATATAAATTCACGTATTTGTATTGGCATATGCCTTCTTATTGATTATTATTAATTTGATTTACTTGTAGAATTTAAAATAAAACCAAGTTTGTTAATAATACCTGTTGTTTTAATGTTATTATTATAATTTTTTGACGTGATAACGTCTTATAATTCGATTTAACAGGCTGCACGCACGAAAAAATGTGTCGTTACCTTGCTCATATGTCGTTACCTTGCTCATTGCCGTTACCTTGCTCATTAGTGTTACCTTGCTCATTAGTGTTACCTTGCTCATATGTAGGTACCTTGCTCATTAGTGTTACCTTGCTCTTTAGTGTTACCTTGCTCTTTAGTGTTACCTTGCTCATTAGTGTTACCTTGCTCATTGCCGTTACCTTGCTCATTGCCGTTACCTTGCTCATTTGTCGTTATCTTGCTCATTGCATTGAATGAACTGCAAGCGAAAGCGCGGAACGAACGACAAAGCAAACAAAGCAAACGAACGGCAACGTTCGACATCTTGCTCTCTCCTACTTAAGTGAGCGTATATATGTATGTATATGCGCATATGTACATATATAAATTCACGTATTTGTATTTGCATATGCCTTCTTATTGATTATTATTAATTTGATTCACTTGAAGAATTTAAAATAAAACCAAGTTTGTTAATAATACCTGTTGTTTTAATGTTATTTTTGAATAAAACGCGTGATTTCGTGTGAAAGAACAATTCGGTATTTTATTTGTAACGGCACAAGCAAGACTAATATGCAAAGCCTACTTGCATGCATAAGAGTGAGAAAAGACTTAAGGACAGAAGGTCTAAAGAGAATGAAATAAAGTTGCCATGTAACTAAAATATACAAATTATTTCAACACTCCCACTTTTTAGTTACATTTCATATTTATAATTAAAACAAAACAAACTTTCAGATATACAAAACTTGATTTCTTACATGAATCTCAAACCTAACTGTTCCCTAAAATTAATAAATTTATCTTTTGGAAGCGCTTTTGTTAGGCCGTCCGCCAGTTGATCAGTTGACGCAACATATTGTAGTGCAAAAACTTGCTCCTCATACTTATCGCGTATGTAGTGGTAACGCACATCAATATGTTTTGTTCTTTTGTGAAACTCCGGATTCTTTATGAGTCGAATGGCGCTTTGGTTGTCAACACAAAACATCGTGAAGTCTGGACCACCAAGACCAAACCAAAAACGCTTGAGCCACACCAGCTCTTTTACTGCACCAGAAGCAGCAATGTACTCGGCCTCTGTAGTCGATAAAGATACGCACTTCTGACGTTCTGAGCACCAACTCACTATGATATCGCC
>JAYXIM010000128.1:0-17198 GCA_037575425.1 Anastrepha fraterculus | reverse complement strand
TTTTTATGGAGGTGGCAAAAAGCATTGAAAGCCGAAAAGTGTGGGACTTGTCTTTCGACTCACCCACTAAAAACTCACCCAGCTGAAAACGAGGGCAGACAAAGAAAACATGTTCTGCATCTTCAACTAGACTGTCGCAAAAGGTGCAGTACGGGTTATCTTCGTGCTTAAATCTATGCAGGTAAGCCTTAAAGCATCCATGCCCACTAAGTACTTGGGTCAGGTAGAAATCTATCTGTCCATGCTTTCGATTTATCCATCTTGTGATATTCGGAATCAATCGATATGTCCATCGACCCTTCATGGAGTTCCACCATTCCTCCTGCCAAGTACGGATGCTTCGCTCCCGTTCAATCCATCGGTTAGTCAGCTGTGCTGGATCCGCACGATGTTTTTTTATTTCGGCGAATTCGAGTGCAGTCAGCTTAACTGGTAGCATATCCGCGAGGACTAATACAGCATCCTCCGATACTGTGCGAAATGCACAGCACACCCTGAGGGCACATAACCGGTATACCGATTTAATGACTTTCATGTATGTGCTGCCGTTTGTTGCTTCGACCCAGGCTGGTACCGCATATAGCAGGATAGACGATACCACACTGCTAAGCAACTTCCTAGAAGCCTGCTTAGCTCCTCTCGTATTCATCATAATACGTGTCAATGCAGTTACAGCTTTCGCTGCTTTATCGCTGGCGTATGTTAGGTGCTGTTTAAAACTCAACCTGTGGTCAATCATTACCCCAAGATATTTGATGTACAGCTTAGACTCCAGTGCGTGGTCTCCTACTCTGAGATTTGCTGTTTCAACTATTTTCCTGCTACTTATGAGAACTGCCTCTGTTTTATGGTTTGCAAGGCTTAAACCACCATTGCGCAGCTAATCTTTTGTGATTTCGACCGCTTGGTTGCAAATCACCTCAGCCGGGTTAAGGAATTTAGCAACGACTACGATTGCAATGTCATCAGCAAACCCTATGATTTGGGATCCTGGAGGTAGTTGGAGACGCAAGACTCCATCGTACATTATATTCCAGAGGAGTGGGCCCAACACTGACCCCTGTGGTACTCCTCCGGTTACTCTGTACCTTTTCATTCCTTCGTCGGTTTTGTATTGCAGCACTCTGTTAGTGAAGTAGCTTGCAACCATTTTCCGAATGTAAACTGGGACTCGGAAGTTCTCCAGCCCATTAAGGATTTTGCCCCAGTTTGCTGTATTAAATGCATTTTTTACATCTAACGTTGTGACTAGGCAATACTCTTTCTCTCCGTAGAGCCAGCGAGAACCTTCGATCGCTTTGTGAGCGATGCGCTTAACCGCTGTAACAGCATCTGTGGTAGAGCGTGTTTTACGGAAGCCATATTGGTGCGGCGATAACCCTCCGGCACTATCGATGGCAGATTCCAGGCGATTTACAATTAGCCTCTCTAATATTTTCCCTGGCGTGTCCAGTAAGCATAGTGGACGGTAGCCTGAGGGATTTTCCGCCGACTTAGACCCTTTTGGTATTAGCACTAGCTTTTGCAGTTTCCACTCTTTCGGGAATGTGCATTCTTCAAAGCAGGAGTTGTATACATCCACAAAGATTTCTGGATGCTTTTGGATTGCCAACTTAAGAGCTTCATTCGGGATCGCATTGGGCCCGGGTGCCTTATTGCCTTTAATCTGTGTGCAAATGTGCAAAATTTCGTCAGTGTTGGTCAAGTATCGATTTTCATCGTCTTCCATACAGCTGGCAGCGTTGGCTGCGATGCCTTGTTGTTGGGGGAACAATGTTTTGACCACGTTGCGCAGAATAACCGGACACGTCGTGGGCAGCTGTTTGAAGGCTTTTGTTTTTTTCATCACAAGCTGGTATGCAAATCCCCATGGATTGCTGTCAGTATCCTCGCATAGTTTTTGAAAGCACCGGCGTTTGCTGCTCTTAATTGCATTTTTTAGTGTTTTCCTTTTTTGTTTGAATAGGAGCCTATTCCTTTCAGAGCTGTTCGTACCTCTCGTCCGCTGATATGTTCTCCTTGCTCTATTGCATTCTTCGCGTGCTGCAGAGATTTCTTCCGTCCACCAGTAAGCGGGCTCTCTGTGGTGTTTATTAGGCCTTGTTTTACTCATAGCTGCATCACATGCTTTAGTGAGTTGCCTCATGACTTGATTAGTTTTTTCAGCCGCATTTCCAGTGGGTGTAAAATCTGCCATCATTATCTCGAACACATCCGGGTCCAAAGTTCCAACCCGGTATCTGACCTCGTGCGAGTTAGATGTCTTCGGCCTATCATGTTTGCCTATAACGCAGAGTATTGCGAAGTGATCACTTCCAGTGTAACACTGGCTAAGGGACCATCTCGTACTACTCACGAGGCTAGAGCTAACAAAAGTCAGGTCGATAATTGACCCTTTCCCTGCTCTTTGGAATGTTTGCTGGTTCCCAGAATTCATAAGCGCTATGTCGAGTATAGCGAATGCTTCTAAGAGGGCTTTTCCTCTAGGGGTGGTTCGAGGGCATCCCAAGTTCACTGCCCAAGCGTTAAAGTCACCAGCTACAATGACCGGACTATGATCTTTAATGTCACGTGCAAGTTCTTCCAGTTATGGTTAAGCTAGGTGGTAGATAGCAGCTGTAAACAAACAGGTTACCAACACTGGCTCGTACATAGCCACGTGCTGCGTTTATGTTCGTCATTCGTGACCTATTCATTCCACATTTCCATAAAGCTGATTTGCCTGTTGTGTCGGATACCCAATCGTTCCCATTTGCGTATTTATATGGTTCCCTGAGTATTGCAATGTCTATTTTGTGCTCTCGTACATTTTTTCTTTTTGCAAATTATGCAACTTGCTGTTTGATTACAGCACTTCGTCTGGGGATCTTTACTGCCGCATTTAAAGTAGGACTTGGTGAAGTCATCCGTGCTTTTGCATCTCGCTGCGATATGCCCGTATTCCATGCACTTAAAGCACCTTTTCGTGTAAAGTTTTTCTCTAATACGGCAGATAACTAGGCCAATCCGTATTTTGCCTGCTGCTGTGAGCTTAGTGGCGATCTCTGGTGTAACTTTTAGTGTCGCCGCTTGCGTCCCACCATAAGCTTTTCGCAAGTTAGTAACTGCAGACAAAGGCACATTTAGTTTCTTGAATTGGCTAGTTATAGCTTCATGAACTTCGTCTTTTGTCGTGATTTCGTCGAGATCACGAATTTCGATTTGGCGTAGTTCAGTTAGTGTCCTTACTTCAACTACATTTGTTAAGACAGCTTTAACTGCTTCGTTGATCTTCAGAGTGTTTGTATCAGATGATCGCTCAAGCACCAGTAGCAGGTCACCATTTGCAGTTTTCTTAACACCATATATTTTCGAGTTAAGCTCCTGTAAACATGGCTCTGTTTTCACACGTTTCAGAATGTCAGCGTATGAGACATTGCCAACGCTTTTAACAAAGATCGCGTATTTACGGGGCGGTGTTTGTCGCCTGCGATTTCCTCTCGTGTTTGCTTCGTCTGTTTGTTTCCCATCCATTTTGGGAGTTTTATTGTTGATTCCTTTGCGGGTTTTCTTGTTTGTTACCGTGTTCCATCCTTCGGAGCTGGTTTGCTCTTTTGTTGATACCGGCGTTGCCTTCAGTGTTCCATCGAGGTCGCTTTTACTCTTTTTTGCCGTGCAGCGACTGTGTCTATACATCTTTTTGGCGTACCATCCGTGACGCGCTTTATAAGAGGCGATGTTTGCGTGCATTAATTTTTTGCTTCGAGGACCACACTTTTTGACCCTTTTAGCATCCTTATTCTAGAAGTCAGAATCGACCTTTCTAACTTCTTATGGAGCTCAGAAATGCTCGAAACCATATCACGCATTGGCTGGTTAATGTTACGCTTTGGGAGTTCCATCATCTCCGATAGCTCTTTAATTTTGGTACTGATGCTGCGGTTGAGGTTGTGACCTCCTTTGCGACACTGCTGTACTGCATGCATGGGGACGCAGATTGGGTTCTTCCAATCAACGGAGGCGAATGAGCCAATCTCGAGATCCTTTGAAAGGGATTTTTTACTAGCTCCCCACTGCTGTTACTGCCATCTGCAGTCTCCTTTGGCAAATCCAATGATGGATTGATTGTTGCTATTTTAGCTTCTTCTAAGATATTTATATTTATATTTTGATTGCTTGAATTCATGGTTGTTGGACCCCAACTCGTAAGCCGTTATCCCTATCCCGATGCGTATTCATGATTCCATGGTTATCTTTGCAAGCAGGGAGGCCATGCGAGGGTTGACGAAGGCTCCTTATGAGAGCCTAAGTTCAGAGCCGAATCAGTGCAAACAGAATAGTGCAGCCGTCAGCTCGTGGCAGTATGTTCCAAACATTTTCCAGTATATTGTAATTAAGACCTTACTGGGCTCGGTCTTAATGTCCTCTATCAAACAGCCGCCCCTAACCTGGGGTACAGACGCTGACCAGGTAGCCGCTGTCGTGGCTCCTGGATTTGTATTGTTCACCATGCATGGTGCGCAAGACACTCGTTTAATAAGGCAGTGTCTGTTCACCTTTGACACAGTAACGATATCGGGGTTGCTAGCTTTTAACTGCATCCTTCATTACTGCCGCTCATTGTCGGGGATTGTTTATTTGTTTAAAACTTATTCACAACTAACCTCTTACTACAGGTTTTCCGGCTATCCGCAATCTGCCGACCCCCACGGTAGCTTAGAGCCCAGCTTAGTCGCCCGATCCCGAAGGAACGTGACTCCGTGTATGTATGTATGTATGGGTATGTATATCCATATGTTTATAATTTTGGATGATTTGCAAAAAATTCAGCGTTAACATTCTTTGTTTCTAGTCACCAACAAATTCTAATCGACTGCTGCTAAATGTATGTACGTAATTCAGTCTATTTCTGAGACTATAGAATTAAGTTTAGAAAGAGAATAGTGCATAAATCTTGATCATATATTTTTAGAAAACGATACCAGTAATAATTTTGACACTTATTCCAACAGCAAAGACAAATATTGCAGACTATACAAGTTAAGATTGTCACACGAATTAAGTAACCCCGATAGTTGCATTAACATCTGGCAGCACTCTACAGAGGGAAGAAAACGAAATGTCAACGCAGCAAGTCGTAAGAGGGAGATTATTGTTCTCACGTCGCGAGTACAGCCGCTAGTTCAAAGAAATGTATTATTAAAAATATTAAATTTGTATTATCGTAATTTTTGTTAATTGATTCAAACTAAAAGTAAAAATAAAAGTGAATTACAGAAGTAACTGTGTATAACCTGACAGTTCAGAAGTAGGATTCGCCTATTTGCCTACACGTTCGCGGATATAGAGGTGCAGTTCTATAATCGGTTTATAGTGCATGAAAAGTGTGTGCATTAACGTCTGAATGCATTTGCAAACAAAATAAAAGCTGTGCTAAGCATTTTGTTGGTGAAGAAAACGTTTTCGGAAAACGTACGTTTAACTTTATGTTCATAACCTCAAACCCCATTTGGTGAGACTTCTTTAAGCAACGGAGCTCCAGTTGGCAAACGTGGTGTCGCTGAGCTCAACGGCTTAAATTCAAATTTGTGGTTTTGTTGCTTGCGAAGTTCGGTTTTTTTACTTTGTCGTTCATCGAACGCATAATAGTGTATAATCGAAACAAAAAGCAAAATGTCGCAAACACTTAAAGAACTTAAGAAGAAGTGCAAAGAAGCTGGGTTGCCTACGTCTGGCACGAAAAGCCAACTACTTAAACGGTTACAACCGAATAGGGAAGACGCAAGTGAGAGTGAAGAGGACCGAGAAGCGACAATGATACAGCGAGTAGCATTACTCGAAAAATCAATTGATCGCTTAATAAGTATGCAAGCTAGTGCAAGAACAAATACTAATGCGCCACATACTTCGTGCCAACAGCATTTTCAGCCGACGTTGTCGTCATCGCCGGTCGGTATGGCAAATATGCAACAATATGCGACAACAACAACTAGTGCGAATTTTAAGCCAGTTTTTAGGAGTGGTAATTACAATTTACCTAACGATCCGATTCCGGTAGGAAATGCATATTCTCATTCGACATATTATAGTGTTAAAGACATAGTAGAGTTATTGCCGGAATTCAACTCAACGAGCGAAACGTCACTTAATTCGATACAATTTGTTAAGCGTGTTGAAATGTTAAAAAGTGCCTACGAATAGCATGAAAGTGCAATTATATTTGCGGTACAACAGAAAATGCGGGGATCTGCAAAATTGTGGATCGATTCGCAACCGTGCGCATTTGTAAACTGGGCTCAATTCGTCCAACAGTTTTTAATCGACTTTCCGTGTTTTTCTAATGAAGCTGATATACATATAAAACTTTCAAAAACAAAACGTCAACTATCCGAGTCACCGGTCGAATATTATTATAAAATGTTAGCACTCGGGAATAAAGGTGGGTTAGCAGAATCGGGTATCGCGCGACATATTGTCAACGGTATAAACGATAATGATTTAAAACGCAAAATATCAAATCAATATTCACGGTGCCAAGATTTATTAAAGGACATAATGAGCTATGGTATGTATAATGACATATATCAAAACGCGAGTAAACCGAAAAACGCACCATCTGCTACAAAACCAAATGCGTTAAATGAAAAAAATATCTCCGGTTTGCCTAACAAACAAAATTCAACAAACGGTGTTAAGTGTTTTAACTGCAGCAAAATCGGTCATTTTGCTGTTAAGTGTCCTGATCCACAGAAAAAACCCAGATGTGCAAATTGTCAACGCACAACACACAAAACCGAAGAGTGTCCTAATCAAAAGAAAGTAAACGTCGATAATATTTTAGACTCAAAAGCGCGAAAAGCTGAAAACGTAAATGATGGTATATCTAAACAAATTTGTGTAAACGGGAATGCTACAAAAGCTTTTGTTGACCCTGGTAGTACACGTACACTTGTGCGCGAATCGTTTGCTGATAAAATAGGTGCGCATAAAAATGAATTAACAGTTCTGAGAGGTTTCGGTGGTGGAGAATATGTTTCTACGCGCAAATTGAATGTTTTGTTAGTAATTGATGGTCAAAAGTTTGATGCAAATATGGTTATCGTAAGCGACGGGTTAATATGTGAAAACGTACTCCTCGGCAAGGATGTACTTTGTAATTCAAACAATCGTGTTATAATCGAAAATACTGACTGCCGCGTTGAGCAAGTTCGTAAAATAAATGTACCCGAAGGTTTGAATGAAAATAAAAATAAACAATTTGAAATGTTAATGGGAAATTTTGGTGATTTGTTCGCTGATGATATCGCTAATATCGGAAAGTGCGGGGTATCGAAAATGAATATAGTTCTAAATAACGACAAACCAATACAACTAAAACCTTATCGTGTTCCTTTTTCAAAACGATCGATTATCACGCAAATAATTACCGAGTTATTACAGAATGATGTAATTCGTCCCAGTGAATCACCGTATTCCTCCCCAATAGTTCTAGTCGAGAAAAAGAATAAAGAACATCGACTTTGTGTAGACTACCGTTGTCTCAATAAAATAACAGTGAAACAACCATTTCCCATGCAGAACATGGAGGAGCGATTCGCGCAACTAGCCGGAAATAAATATTTCACTACTCTTGATCTTCGTTTGGGCTATCACCAAATTGAGATTGAAGAGTCGTCAAAACATTATACTGCGTTTGTAACATCGGACGGACATTTCGAATTTAATCGAATGCCTTTCGGGCTCGTAAACGCGCCAGCCACTTTTCAGTGCATAATGAACAAAATCGCGTCGGGTATGAATGCGGGTGAAGTGCTTGTATACTTGGATGATATTGTAATCCCAAGTAAAACTATTAGTGATGGACTCCTACGATTAGAACGTTTTTTCAAACTTTTAAAATAAGCCGGACTTACTTTGCGTCCCGATAAGTGTAAATTTCTGGCAACGCGAATCGAATATCTCGGGCACACCGTAGACGAAAGAGGTGTAACACCGGGATTGCATAAGGTAGCTGCTATCCGAAATTTTCAACCACCGACCACCGTAACAGAAGTAAGAAGATTTTTAGGCCTTACCGGATTTTTTAGAAAATTCGTACGTGATTATTCTATTATTTCCAAACCCCTTACCATGCTGTTAACGAAAGCTAATGAGTCAAAATTTTCATGGGGTTCTGAACAGCAACGTGCTTTTGAAAATCTAATTAACATCCTTACCCATGAAACAGTTCTGGTTCTATACGACTACAACGCTAAACATGAAGTACACACTGATGCTAGCAGCATTGGTTTAGCAGGTGTACTTTTGCAGTCTGCAAATGGATCTGAATGGCATTCGGTTTTCTACTATAGTCGCCATTGTACAGATACAGAAAGTCGATACCATAGCTATGAGCTTGAAGTTCTTGCTATCGTAGAGACCCTAGAACGTTTCCGTATTTATTTGATTGGTAAACATTTTAGACTTATCACTGATTGTTCCGCAGTTGCCCATATAAAAGAAAACAAAGAAATGAAACCTAAGATTGCACGTTGGTGGCTGAAATTGCTTGAGTACGACTTCGAATGCATACATAGACAAGGTAGCCGCTTGCAGCACGTCGATGCTTTGAGTCGGATGCCAGATCAACCTGCGCAAGACGTTGAGCCTGCTGGCATGGTCATGAATATAACTGATAATATAAACGATTGGCTACTTACAATGCAACTACAAGATGAAAAACTTCGACAAAATATTAACATTTTAAATGGGACTAACAACTCACCTCTAGAAAGAGCGACAAAAGCTGAATATGAACTACGCAACCACCGCCTATACAAGAAAACTCCTGATGGCCCTAAATTCGAGGTACCAAAGGGTGTGAGCTGGCGTGTAATACATTTTTGTCACGATCAAGCTGGGCATACTGCTCTGGAAAAAACCCTTGAGCGTATTTCCCAGACCTACTGGTTTCCGCAGATGAGAAGACATGTCAAAAGCTACATCGCAGCATGTGTCAAATGCTGTTACCAAACACAACGAACCGGTAGAAAAGAAGGAACTCTTCATATCGATACAATCAAACCTTTGCCTTTTCATCGCATTCATTTGGATCACATGGGTCCATTTGTACGTAGCAAACGAGGAAACTGTTATGTACTTGCTATATCCGACGCTTTCAGTAAATTTTTGGTAGTAAAAGCAGTTCGAGATACAAAGGCAATCCATGTTGTTAAAGCGCTAAATGAAATTACATCGTATGTTGGTCTTCCGTCTCAGATTGTAACCGACAGAGGAACGTCTTTCACTTCGAAAATTTTTGAAAATTTCTGTAATCAACATAATATCCAACACACTAAAACAGCAGTTCGAACACCGCGTGCAAATGGCCAAGTTGAACGGGCAAATCAGAGTATTTTACAATATCTACGAACGGCCACCGATAATCCAAAAGATTGGGATCTCATGTTACGAGATCTTCAATGGTCAGTAAATTCTCGACGAAATACAACGACGGGTTTTAGTCCTAATGAACTCGTTTTTGATTTCAAATTGCGTGATGTAGTAACCAATCAATTGCTTGCTGCGGTTCATGATGATTTAGATGACGAAATCGCGACGTTAACTACCACAGAAAAACGAAATCAAGCTATCGTAAATATTGCTAATGAACGGGAAAAATGGAAAAAGCACTTCGATCAACGACACCAAAAACCAAGAATATATGCAGAAGAAGATCTCATAGTTATTGAGAATGAACCAGCTTCGACGGGTGAATCACGCAAACTTGAACCCAAATATCGCGGTCCATATATCGTACGAAAAGTTTTGGGAAATGACCGCTACCTAATCGAAAATATTCCCGGTCTACAAATATCAAACAAGAAGTTTTCGTCAGTATACGCGTCCGATAAAATTAAGCCTTGGTGCAGAAGCAGTCCTGAGCTTGACTTAGATGATGAAATCGAGGGCGATTTAGGTCAGGAAAGGTCGAGCTGTCACACGAATTAAGTAACCCCGATAGTTGCAGGATGGTTCCATGTGTAGAAGTCCACGCAAGTGGGGAAAGTTACTGATCGCCATTCACTTGGGAGTGGCCAGGACGATTCTTCTACATATAGTTCAAGCAGCTCACAACGTCCGGGATTAGCCCACGTATCCTCTGGTTAGCTTCCGAACACCCGTTCACGAGTGAGCTAAAGTGAGAAGGCGAAGCATCCCAGCATAGCTGGTTGTGCGCTGGGCTTGGGACCCGCCACTTAAAAAGCTCCCCCCAATGAAACCAGCAACAAAGCCTCGGATGAGAACTCCCAACACTGATGACGACCCCAGCAAACGAAATAAGGAATATGATTTGAGGGCATGCACCTGGAATGTCCGGTCCCTTAATGGGGAAGGTGCCTCTGCCCGGCTGGTTGATGTCCTCGTGAGAGTAAAGGCTGACATCACTGCCATCCAAGAGATGCGATGGACGGGGCAAGGTAAGAAAAACATAGGACCTTGCGACGTCTACTACAGCTGCCATGTAAAGGAGCGCAAATTCGGTGTCGGATTTGTTGTGGGAGAGAGACTTCGTCGCCAAGTACTGTCGTTCACTCCGGTGGACGAGCGTCTCGCAACAATCCGCATCAAAGCGCGATTTTTTAACATCTCGCTAATTTGCGCCCACGCCCCGACGGAAGAGAAGGACGATGCGACCAAAGATTCTTTCTATGAGCGCTTGGAATGTTCCTATGAGCGCTGCCCCCGCCACGACATAAAAATCGTGCTTGGCGACTTCAACGCCAGGGTGGGCAAGGAGGGAATTTTTGGTCCCACAGTCGGAAAATTCAGCCTACACAACGAAACATCCGGTAACGGACAGAGGCTGATCGACTTCGCCGGGGCCCGAAACATGGTAGTCTGCAGCACCAGATTCCAGCATAAAAAGATACACCAAGCTACCTGGCTGTCTCCTGATCGAAAAACGCAAAACCAGATCGATCATGTTGTGATAGATGGAAGACACGCTTCTAGTGTATTAGATGTACGTACGATCCGAGGAGCCAACATCGACTCGGATCATTACCTTGTTGCAGCCAAACTGCGCACACGCCTCTGTGCAGCAAAAAACGTACATCTACCTACGCAAAGAATGTTCGACATCGAAAAGCTGCAATCACAACAGACAGCCAGAAGATTCACCACTCGACTCTCACTCCTGCTCTCGGAGAGCACTGCCCAACACACCGGCATGCGCGAGCAATGGAGCAACATTTTTCGTTCCCTACGTACCGCCGCCGAAGAAGAAATCGGATTCCGGCGAGCCCGAAAAAACAGTTGGTACGACGAATGTCATGCTGCCGCCGAAAGAAAAGATGCCGCCTATAGAGCCACGCTGCGATCGGGCGCAACGCGAGCCATGTGGGATCGCTACAGAGAGCTGAAAAAGGAAGAGAGACGTATTATCCGACAGAAGAAACGAGAGGCCGAAATACGTGAGTGCGAGGAGCTTGAGATGCTGGCCAATAGGAACAACGCCCGAAAATTCTACCAGAAAGTTCGGCGGCTTACAGAAGGTTTTAAGACCGGGGCGTTGTCCTGTAAGAACAAAGACGGCGATCTGGTGACTGACTTACAGAGCAATCTTAAATTATGGAGGGAACACTTCTCGAACCTGTTAAACGGTGACAGCTGCGCATGTCATAGAGAATGTGAAGATCCCGATACCCCAATCGTTGACGACGGAATTTTCGTTCCGTTACCCGACCATGACGAGGTGAGAGTAGCAATATCACGGCTAAAGAACAACAAAGCCGCGGGCGCCGACGGACTGCCGGCTGAGCTATTCAAACATGGCGGCGAGGAGCTGGTAAGGTGCATGCATCAGCTCCTATGCAAAATATGGTCGGATGAAAGCATGCCTGCCGATTGGAATTTAAGTGTGCTCTGCCCAATCCACAAGAAGGGCGATCCTGCAATTTGTGCCAATTACCGCGGGGTTAGTCTTCTAAATATCGCCTATAAGGTTCTAGCGAGCGTATTGTGTGAAAGGCTGAAGCCCACCGTCAACCAACTGATTGGACCTTATCAGTGTGGCTTCAGACCTGGAAAGTCTACAATCGACCAAATATTCACAATACGCCAAATCTTGGAAAAGACCCATGAAAGGAGAATCGACACACACCATCTTTTCGTCGACTTCAAAGCTGCATTCGACAGTACGGAAAGGAGTTACCTGTATGCCGCTATGTCTGAATTTGGTATCCCCGCAAAACTAATACGGCTATGTAAGATGACGTTGCTCAACACCAGCAGCGCCGTCAGAATCGGGAAGGACCTCTCCGAGCCGTTTGATACCAGACGAGGTTTCAGACAGGGTGACTCACTGTCGTGTGACTTCTTTAACCTCATGTTGGAGAGCATCGTACGAGCCGCAGAACTTAATCGCTCAGGCACAATTTTTTATAAGAGCGTACAATTGCTGGCGTATGCCGATGATATTGACATCATCGGCCTTAACAACCGCGCTGTTAGTTCTGCCTTCTCCAAACTGGATAAAGAGGCAAAGCGAATGGGTTTGGTGGTGAACGAGGACAAAACGAAGTACCTCCTGTCTTCAAACAAACAGTGGGCGCACTCGCGTATCGGCACCCACGTCACTGTTGACAGTTATAATTTTGAGGTTGTAAAAGACTTCGTGTATTTAGGAACCAGCATTAACACCGATAATAATGTCAGCCTTGAAATCCAACGTAGAATCTCTCTTGTCAACAAGTGCTACTTTGGACTAAGTAGGCAACTGAGCAGTAAAGTCCTCTCTCGACGAACAAAACTAACACTCTACAAGACTCTCATCATGCCCGTCCTAACGTATGGCGCAGAAGCTTGGACGATGACAACATCCGATGAAGCGACGCTTGGAGTGTTCGAGAGAAAGATTCTGCGTAAGATTTTTGGACCTTTGCACGTTGGCAACGGCGAATATCGTAGACGATGGAACGATGAGCTGTATGAGCTTTACGACGACATAGACATAGCGCAGCGAATAAAGATCCAGCGGCTACGTTGGCTGGGTCATGTCGTCCGAATGGATACAAACGCTCCGGCTTTGAAAGTATTCGATGCGGTACCAGCTGGTGGTAGCAGAGGAAGAGGAAAGCCTCCTCTGCGTTGGAAAGATCAGGTGGAGAAGGACTTGGCTTCACTTGGTGTGTCCAATTGGCGCCGGTTAGCACGAGAAAGAAACGACTGGCGCGCTTTGTTAATCTCGGCCAAAATCGCGTAAGCGGTTATCGCGCCAATTAAGAAGAAGATAGTTGCATTAACATCTGGCAGCACTCTACAGACAGAAGAAAACGAAATGTCAACGCAGCAAGTCGTAAGAGGGAGATTATTGTTCTCACGTCGCGAGTACAGCCGCTATTTCAAAGAAATGTATTATTAAAAATATTAAATTTGTATTATCGTAATTTTTGTTAATTGATTCAAACTAAAAGTAAAAATAAAAGTGAATTACAGAAGTAACTGTGTATAACCTGACAAAATTAAGTGAAGAATTGATAACCTTATACAAAAAATTCAGATATGGTAATTTACAAGGAAAATGCGAACTTGATATTGTATAATATAATAGATATTAATTTACGAAGTCGACAACGTGCAAAAGTATTTTGTAAAACGCATATTAAAATTGCCTTCCCATATGCTTACATATACTGCATATATGTACGTATGATACATATACTACCTAGAACATTACTCGTTCTTTTCATGAAACTGCTTAGATAAAGAGAGCTAAAAGTGATATGCTTATCTTAAATAATAATAAGTTCGGAATGAGACACAAAACTTGTTCCATGTGCATTCCAGGAGAGCTTGAAAATATAGCACACTTTTTGATGAGCTGCCCAGTACTAAGAGAGTATAGATAAAAAATTTTAGAAAATCTGCATTGAATTGATTAATGTTTGGAACGGTGTTAATGAGTGCTGGGATAAACTCCTGCATTACATTAAACATGCCTATAAATATAGAGAATTACTTAACATAGAATTTAATTTTTGGAAAATGTCAATATTGTACGTAATGTAATGGAAAATTGTTAATGAAGCAGAAATATAATTTTTCAACCACTGAACTACAAAATTTTACTATTCCATAGCTGACATTTCCAGTAGTAGTAGTAGTAGTAGTAGGGAATTCTTTATTTAATTTATAAAAGAGTTATGGTTAACAATTGATTTGATTCACACATTAATTAATTTAATATATTAAAGTAAATAAAGAAAGAATACGGAATTCACAGAGCGAACGTTGGTTCGAATCTCGGTGAAACACCAAAATAAAGAAAAACATTTTTCTGATAGCGGTCGCCCCTCGGCAGGTAATGACAAACCTCCGAGTGTATTTCTGCCATGAAAAAGCTCCCCATAAAAATATCTGCCGTTCGGAGTCCTCTTGAAACTGTAGGTCCCTCCATTTGTGGAACAACAAGCACCCAAAACGGGTGTACGCGCCAATTATATATATATAGGTAGGTATATATATATAAGTTAGCGCATTGCACACTTGCAAAGCTAAAACAGAGATTTGATGATTCCCTTGAATCACTCCCACGCTACTGGCTGTTTGTAATTAGATCGCACAGCTTACTCCTACGCCTGCCCGTCTTTTGGATTTTGCAAATAAACAATCACTTCCACGTTACTGGCCGTTGGTAATTAGATCGCACAGCTTACTCCACAAATCTTACAGCGGTCAAGCTGATCATCAATTTACGTACGTGACTTTTGGCAGCTTGAGGAATGCAGCTGAGAATACATACAAACAAAGCTGCCGGCGCAACTACACCAACACAAACTCAATAGCTACACCGCAAGTAGGGATTTAGGGTAGATTGTAAGATTATAGTTTTTAGTTGAGATTGGAGTTTAATAAAGAACGGTTGAAAGTAGAAAAGTGGAGTTTAATAAAGAACGGCAAGAACCAGAAAAGTGGCGCCCAACTAGCAGGACAACCCAACTAGCAGGACAACCCAACTAGCAGGACAACCCAACTAGCAGGACAACCCAACTAGCAGGACAACCCAACTAGCAGGACAACCCAACTAGCAGGACAACCCAACTAGCAGAAATGATTGCAATACGTGAAATAATAATACTGTAAGTAATTGTTCGGTTTTGATCCAGTGCAATTAAAGAAAAATTATATAAAGTTTTTTGTAAAGCGAAATACCTTCGGCTCCTTCTTACCTTTTTTTTAAAAAAAAAAAAGCAAAACAAAATTGATCCAGTGCAATTAAAGAAAAGTTATATAAAGTTTTTGTAAAGCGAAATACCTTCGGCTCTTTCTTACCTTTTTTTTTAAAAAAAAAAAAGCAAAACAAAATTAACATGAGTGTAACTAGGGAGCAGGTAATAGAAATTTTAAGACAACAAAATGACCAAAACAAAAGAGAATGGAATGTCCAGTTAGATGAAGTAATGAAAACTCTTCGGCGCTTAGAGCCGCCATCCGCGGAGAGTTACATTCCCGTGGAAATAAATCCAACTGTGGTCGGGGGCAACACAAATATGGATTTAATAAAATCTATACAAGAATTTAAGGGGGATACTGCTTCTTATCCGGCCTGGCGTTCCGCAGCAGAATTCGCCATTGGCTACTACAAAGAGGGTTCAGAGCAATATTATGTTGCCATGGGGATATTTAGAAACAAGATAGTAGGCCCCGCAAATGCAACGCTCGCTTCCTTCTCAACTGTTTTAAATTTTAAAGCTATAATAGCTAGATTGGACAAAGCATACGCGGACAAAAGACCGCTACATGTTTTGGAAACAGAGCTCAGCGTTCTGAGGCAGGGAAGTTTGTCAATCTGCCAATATTATGATACGGTAGACAAGCAATTAACACTCATAACAAATAAAAATATAATGACTCATTCAAACAATACGCAGCTTGCCGCCGCGCTCAATGATAGAGCTAGAGAAAACGCATTAAGAGCTTTTATTTCTGGCCTAAAGCGGCCGTTATGCGACATTCTATTTTCTGCCAATCCTAAAGATTTGCCTTCTGCACTGGCTACTGCCCAGGAGTTAGCGAACAACCGCATGCGTTATGATTTCGCCAGAACATTTGCGGTTAACAACGTAGCAACTACCACTAGCCCAAAATACCACAATAACTATCCTGGCAATCCCCAAATGCTCAAGGACACCCCTACTCCAATGGATGTAGACCGCGGATCCTCCGCATTCCGACGTACAAAACAGTCCAACCAGAGTTATAGAAAGGGAAATGCCGTGGGAGGGCACCCCAAAAGGGATGCTAATCAATACGTGAATAAACGGGAGCACAGAAGGGGAGATTCAGTAAATTCACGGAAGCCGAAAGTGCAACGGACCAACCATTTGGAGACAACCCCAGAGGCGGATCCACAAAAGAAAATTACTGTGGACCGTGACAGTGATTCGGATGTAGAGATCGCTTCCAATTTCGCGATGGAAGACGAGGTTAATTTTTTAGTATAAGGTCGCTCCTACCTTACATTACCAAGAAGGCGTCGGAGGGGCAGGAGCTTAGGTTACTGATTGATACAGGAACTTCAAAAAACTATATCAAAAATTTGAGCTTCCTAAAGGGAATTATCCCTGTGGAGAGACAGTTTACGGTCAAAACTATAAACGGATGTAATCTCATAGAAAAAAAATGTAAGGTTTTCGTTTTGGGGAAAGTCTCAACTTTCTTCATTCTTCCTAATATAAAGGGCTTCGATGGTATAGTGGGATACGATTTCCTTAAAGAGATAGAATCTAAAATTGATACGACATCCGGATACTTATATTACGAGGGTGGTAAGGAAAAATTAAATAACGCCAAATGTGAGCAAGTTAATTCCATATATTTGGACAAGGACTCGGTCCCAGCTCTTGTGAAAAACGAGTTTGACTCTATGATTAAAAAGAATTTTAAGGCCTTTGCCGAACCTAACCGCGCTTTGCCATTTAATACTAAGGTCAAAGCTAAAATTCGTACCACTTCCTCGGAACCAATTTACACCCGATCTTATCCATACCCGGTTTCGGCGGCAGGATTCATTAATAAGGAAATAGAAATACTGTTGAAAGAAGGAATTATCCGAAAATCTAATTCGGCGTATAACTCCCCGGTCCATGTAGTGAATAAAAAAGGCCTGGATGAATATGGTAAACAAAAGCTCCGCATGGTAATCGACTTTCGAAAATTAAACGAAAAAACGATTG
>JAYXIM010000126.1:0-16078 GCA_037575425.1 Anastrepha fraterculus | reverse complement strand
TACCAATATGTATCCAAACTATACGGAAACCATCTTCAATACCTCCTTAACAATGTGTGTAAGTTTGGTTTAATTCGGTGCAGACACGGCCGGTTAGCGAACACACACAAAAAGTTGACTTTATTTTATATATAAGATTTTTTTCAGTTTGTGTCCGAAAAATCTAAATATCTTACGGAACCCTATCTTTTCCCAAAATATAATGTAATACATGTTACTCTTGGATAATGTAGTTTTCGAATGGTGAAAGAATTTTTGAAATCGGTCCAGTAGTTTTTGAGCCTATTCGTTACAAACAAACAAACAAACAAAGTTTTCCTCTTTATAATATTAGTATAGATTAAGCATTGGAGCTTTTTTAACCATTATCCATTTATATTTTTCAAAAAAAAAAACGAAAAATTTGTTTTTTCCACGAACACATAATTTCATTCGGATTTCACATTAAATTCTCAAATTTCGTAAGAAATTATTCACTGTTCCAAAATCCACTCCAAAAAAATTCACAAACAATTTTTACATGTAGCACTTACGTTTTTTCCTTATGGCATCCAAATCAGAAAGAAATATTGACACATTGTAACTCACACTGTCAATTTGACAGTTCAGTTCCGCCCCAAGCGTTAAAAAAGTAAGCGACATTATGGCTGGCTCAAAAGAACGCTGTACCCGTTGCCACTGCTCCGAATTACAACCAAACTTTACGAAACCCATTTTCAATACTTACTTAACAATGTGCCTAAGTTTGGTTTAATTCGGTGCAAAGACACGGCGGGTCCACGTTTTGGCATATATTTCGAGACCCTAGTCATCAATAGGTATGAAAATTACCCCGTATTAAAGCACTTATCAACAGCTTTCATTTGATACCCATATTGTACATACACAACCAAAGGTTACCCGGGTCCACGTTTTGACCTATATCTCGAGACCCCAGTCACGGAGCGGCATGAAAAATACTCTGTACTAAAGCATTCACCAACAGCTTCAATTTGATATCCATATTGTACAAACACATTCTAGGCTCCACGTTTTGGTCTCTATCTCGAGACCCTAGTCACGGAGCGGCATGAAAAATACTCTGAACTAAAGCATTCACCAACAGCTTCCATTTGATACCCATATTGTACATACACATCCGAAGGTTACCCGGGTCCACGTTTTGACCTATATCTCGAGCCCTATCCACCAATAGGTATCCAAACTATACGGAAACCATCTTCAATACCTTCTTAACATTGTGTGTAAGTTTGGTTTAATTCGGTGCAGACACGGCCGGTTAGCGAACACACACAAAAAGTTGACTTTATTTTATATATAAGATTTTTTTCAGTTTGTGTCCGAAAAATCTAAATATCTTACGAAACCCTATCTTTTCCCAAAATATAATGTAACCCATGTTACTCTTGGATAATGTAGTTTTCGAATGGTGAAAGAATTTTTGAAATCGGTCCAGTAGTTTTTGAGCCTATTCGTTACAAACAAACAAACAAACAAACAAACAAAGTTTTCCTCTTTATAATATTAGTATAGATATAAGATTTTTTTCAGTTTGTGTCCGAAAAATCTAAATATCTTACGAAACCCTATCTTTTCCCAAAATATAATGTAATCCATGTTACTCTTGGATAATGTAGTTTTCGAATGGTGAAAGAATTTTTGAAATCGGTCCAGCAGTTTTTGAGCCTATTCGTTACAAACAAACAAACAAACAAACAAACAAAGTTTTCCTCTTTATAATATTAGTATAGACAACACCTGCGACCGTCTTCTTGTCCGTCAGTGGAAAGATGGGATATGTATACCCTATGAGCAAAAAGAACCGGGAAGGTGATGTTGACTGTTTCCTTCGATTGCCAAGGCATAGTCCACCAGAGTACCTACCATCGGGCCAGACAGTCAATAGAGAATATTATTTATCCGTTTTGAAACCTTAGAGAGATGCTGTGTGTTGCAAACCGCCGGAAATGTGAGCAAACAATTCTCAGATTTTGCATGATGATAACGCGCCATCGCACTGATCAAAGAGAATACAAATCGGCCTGCCGGGAGTGTTTGGAGGACTGGGTTAAACGTTGGCGCATGTGTGTTGCTTCAGACGGGTCATATTTTGAAGGAGATAATATAAATTTGCCTTAAACTTAACTCTGTTTTGTTTAATTTAAACATTCCCGGTACTTTCTGATCATAGGGTACATATATGCGGCTTTGCGAACAGAAATGTGTGATTCGCTGGAAGTCGCATTAACTCGCGACTGTCGCACAGTTAGAAGACATATTTACATACATATAAGGGTGCATACGTACATACGGAGCCGCGGCCACTCGACATGACAAAAATTTAAGATTTATCAAATATTGGCAAATAATTCCACGCGAAATATTCCAATATTGACTATTTTCGAATCGTCGCGAAAATTGGCATATGGGCGGCTCGTTTTATGAATGAAATTGAAATATGAGCTCGAACTTATGAATGAACTTTTTGTTTTTGTTCTAAATTGTTCAGCGCCGTCGCTGATAGAATCATGGCCGCTGCGACTGCGTCTACGAATGTATTTTGTTTTTGTAGTCGCTAGTCTTAGATTTTAGCTTTGGGCGACATGCGCATGTGAGGTATGTGTTTTTGTTGTGTTCTAGAACATTTTAGAATGTGTGGTGGCAAAGCGGCCATCGCGTTGCGCTTGCTGTTGCTTTTGCGTCTATCAAAGTATTGTGTTTTTGTAAGTATAATATTAGGAATATCGACTGGTGAAAGACAAAAGTACACGGAAGCAAGAAGGGAGCGCTGTGCTCGCGCATATGTATATGCATGAATGTATGAACGTGCATGGATGTAGTAACATATGAATGCAATTATTTTGTAGGAAGTTTAGAAGGCAAGTAGGTATACATATATGTATGTATGTATATATGCTAGGACATAAAGTGGGTATATATACATACATAGAGCAGAATTGTTTTTGCACTTGTTAGGAAGAAACTCGTTCACTAGTGCGTATGTGTATTTGATTTCTTGTAAGAATGTGATGTGCTGTGACATGTGTACATATGTACATAAGTCAAGGTTATTTGGCATACATGATATGTAAATATGTATGAAAGGAAGATGATGTTCTTACACTTGTGCATTATTGTTTTTCATATACAAATGTACATACATACATATGTATGTAAATGCTGTCGAATACATAAACTTTAAATTGACATACAATATAAAATAAGTGTTGATTTATCTTAAACCGTTCTTTTTTTCTGAATGCAAATACCTCCTATTGACATGTACATACATATTATGTACTTATGTATGTATATTATCATATACCATCATTTATTTACATATAAAGTATACGTTCATTTATGTACATATGTGTGTAATGAAAAACTTCTTGAATTACTTTCAGAACTTTATTAAAATTTATTCGCTTCGCGCGCATGTACAAAACCTTTTGTTCACAACGCAGGCGCAGAAATAAACGCTCTGCGTATTTATCCTCCCCACGTGACTCGCCATCAATTCTCGGTAGAAATTTTTTTTTTTTTTCGTTTTTAAATTTTTTTTGTAATGTAATCGTAAAAAAATTTGTAATAAATTTTATGTATCCGCTTATCATTTCAAAATTAACAAAATGGTAAAAAAATAAGCAGTCGAAGAAATAAACGCACCGCCTATTTTTCCTCGCCACATGTTAGACTCGAGTTCAACTCCCGGCGCAAACTTTTTTTTATAAATTTTTTTTTTTTAATCTTTTTTTTTTTTAATGTAATTGAAAAAAAAATTATGTAATAAATTTTACGTATTCGCTTATTATTTCAAAAATACGAAAATAGTAAAAATTTAATTGGTTTAAGTCGAGGTGAGAAATGTGTTGTGTGTTGAGGTGAAAGATGTGTGGTGTTTCTAATTTGTGTGTGGGCAAAAGTCAGTGAGGTGTCTATAAACTCGGTGTGCTAAATTCCCTTACTTCAAATCTTTCAAATCTCAATTGTACTGCTACAACGTTGAGTCGCGCCATCCACCCGATTATGATACATGCCAAAAGCCACAACTAGAGAACGACCCAACTGCGGCTTCGGCAAAACAATAAGAGCCGAATTCTGGTCAAACATTTCTCATTATTATTATTGTTATTATTATCCCACGCCACTCTCCCCTCCGCATACCGATCGAGGCGTGGCCATTTTCGCCAAGCACGACGGCAACTTCGGAGTGCAGATCGTGTTGTCACTTTTTTGCTTACTGTTTTTTTATTTTGTTATTTTATTTAGAATTAAAAAAATAATACTATTGTATTTTTTTAATATCTTATTTCTCTTTAATTAATTCTCTTAATTAATTGTTGTACTTTAACTATTCCTTCAACTTTCAGTAGGTTTCACAAAAGCTCTGACAAACCTACAAAGTCCTTAAAACTACAAGTTTTCCATAAAAAATATTTTTGTTATTTATTCTCAGAAGACCTATGCTACCATGTACGAATTTGGGTATTAGCATGTGCCATTTTGCGCCAAGAGCAATGAATATTTTTGGTTGAGTCTGCCAATTTTTTAATCTGCCTATCAGAAAGTATTAGACTGACGTTGGATTTCAATTTATCCAATTTCACAAGCCGTTCCTCAAGATGGGCCAATTCTTTTACCAGGTGAAATACAGGACAATCAGTATATGAACTAAATCAAAATTTGTTTAAATAAAGCTACACTTTTTAAATCAAAAATGATTTACTCTGTTTGCCTAGAAGCGTCAACCAAAGGATGGGATGTCTGGACTCATTCTAGCAATGCAATATTTCGACAGGCATAGGAAGAATATTAGTAGACAGCTTCGGCTTCTTCCAATCTGGTTCAATCCCGAAATCTGTTGCCGAAAAGTGATGCATGCAAATTGTTCGCCTGGTTTTAATGAAGTGCCGCACGATTTTACCCAATATTTTCATTCATATTTGCTTTTGCTATGTGAACAGACTTAGCGCTCTCTATTGCTAAAGTTTTCATTTCTATGCTTTTGAGTACTTTTTCTTTAAAATTTAATCTGAAGTAAAAAGTAGCTTTCCCAAGAGAATATCACGGATTTATTAAGTAGCTCAAGATGGCTGACACAGGGTAAAAATTAGGCATTAATATCAGAGAATGTTAATGCAATGAGAAGGAGCAAATGTTAAAAGAGCTTTTTTCGAGTTCTAATTTATAGATTCATAATAAGGTCATTTCAAATTCAACTATCTTCACGAGTGGGGAATTGCAGATATTTACCACGCGAGTGACGCGAGTGGAGGGTTTCTATATTTACTTACCACGCTAGGACAAGAATTCAGATATTTTCTGCGTTTACCAGACTACTGAGGAAGTTCATAAGATTTTTCGGCACACTACTAAGGAAATCGAAGCGAATAAATTTGCGATTAAGAAGGCCGCGCGGCAGTTAATTTGTGGTGCAGAAGCTAAAGTCGGCGTAGTTATTCGTTTTGTTTTTTGGCACGTATATAATTCAGGTTCAAGTCCTGAAGTCATATTTTTTTTCTTGCACATTTTTTTTTACAATTCAAACCAGGAAAGTTTGGTAAAATTTTTGAGTTTATTTTAATTAAAATTTCTTTAAAATACTGTTTTTTTTTTGTATTTTATAAATGGAAATTTCTTTTCGGTATAAAATAGTTCATACTGGATATGACCTGACTTTTATATAAATCAATCAAAACAGAGAATATGTACATATATCTATAATCTATTTCATCAAATCCAAATTATATTGATGAGAAAATATCATTCTAATATACGTCCAGAAAGCCAAACGCGCATACACACATGCATATTCATATAATTACGCATACAAACTCTCAACTAACGCAAAATATGTGCATATAAAACTGCGAATCGAATAAATGAGAGATTTAGAAAAGATCATTAATAATTGTGGATTAGCGCAATCGTGAAAGACATGTTGTGTATGCAGTACATCGTCCCATATTTGACTCAGGTTCAAATCCTGTGCACAGTTTTTTGTTCGATATTTTTATTTCATTTTTTATATTTGGTTTAATTGAAATTGATTTAAAATAGTGTATTCAGGTTTTTCTAATACCAGTTATTTAGAAATTTATTTTCTATATAACATTATTCATTTGAATTGATTTATATGTAAAACAGCCATAAAGTCAATCATATGAATATGCATTCCTATATTTAATCTCTTCTGTCAAATCTGAACTACTTACATACACATATTGATGAGAAAATATTCTAATATGCATGGATGCATCCAGAAAGCCTAACGCGCATACTCACATATGTGTATAAATATATGTACAAATTACCACCATTCTAACAAACCCAGAACACAAGGTTCTGCGCACACTTGACACAGGGCATGTAAAGAACAACAACCATTCGCTGTGGCCGCCTACTCCTTACCCTTCAGGAAAATACGGTATATTTACAATACATATGCGGTTGTTCACACAAGATTCGCTAAAAAGGAATCCGGGCGCATTCAAAGGCACAGCATTGTGCCCAAAATTATGAATTATGAAGCGAAAACAAAACTGCTCCATAATATACTTAGATACCTTTTTAGAACTTTTTTATGAAGTGTAATTTATTATTTGGTATATGAATACTTATATTAATGTCGAGTGTTAAGTGTTACAGCTTTGAAATAAAAAGTACATATTGATTGAAAAATTTTGGTTACAAATTTTGAGACATCGGTCTCTTTTGTTATGAACAATACTGCACATCAACACAACTCGCAGAAGCTTCAGTGATTTCTTCAATATTAAATGTTTGGCACTTTGTGCTTCATGGGAAGGCTGAATGTCTGCACAGTAGCCTACAAAAAACCGCACTCTTATTTTACAGTAAGTTTATTTCTTTGCTGCTAATATGCATATGCTTTTGTGCACTTTTTATCAATCGGAGAACCACATACGTAAAGGAATATGTTAACTTTATATTTATATACCACGCGAGAACTAAAAATAATGGTTTAGAAATTTTCCCTAGTATCGAAATGTCCTGGCCAGAACTTTTTCATATACTACTTGTCGTTTTTTTGTGCCTATTACTGTAGCTTTTGCGAACACTTGACTCACAGCAGCTGCGGCTGTCGAGCAGTTGGAACACATATTTACATACATAGAAGCGTGCATACATATATACGGAGCCGCGGCCACTCGATATCACAAAAATTCAAGACTTACAAAATATTGGCAAATAATTTCAATTCGACGCGAAATATTCCAATATTGACTATTTTCGGATGGTCGCGAAAATTGGCATATGGGCGGCTCGTTTTATGAATGAAATTGAAATATGAACTCGAACTTATGAATGAAGTTTTTTGTTTTTGTACGATATAATATTCTAAATTGTTCAGCACCGTCGCGACTAAAAGAATCATGGCCGCTGCGACTGCGTCTACGAATGTATTTCGTTTTTGTATGAAGTGAGTGATATGTGCAAATACATATGTATGTAGGTCAAGGTTATTTCGGCATACATGCATGTACATATGAAAGGAAGATGATGTTCTTGCACTTGTGCATTATTGTTTTTTATATACAAATGTATATACATATATTGGTGCATACATATGTATGAAGTCGCGACCATACGACCGTTCGCCCTGTGTGTAATAAATACACTTTTCCGCGTACTTACCATAGAAATAGTTCACATGCACATACAAAATGCGAAATGCCGTCGGCAAAATGAAAAAATTTACAAATAAAAAATTGTTTGTTGGCGTGCATTTTTAATTTATTTAAAATAAAATATGTATAAAGCAATATGAAAAATCCTGAAATAGAATGAAACAATTCTGCAATGAAATTAAATGAGAAAAATTAGAAACAAAAATTCGATAAAAAGAAAAATTAAAAAAATGTGTACACGATTTGCGAATTTACCTTCCATCTAAAGGCAAATTCTCGCACGATCAATCTGTTTGGATTAATCATTAAGTATTCACCTGTTCTGTAAAACATGACTTACCTTTGATCAAATCATATATCCACGGTTTTCAAGAACTAGGCTCATGTGTACAAATTAATAACATGCATAAATATAAACTATCAATATATTATTATTATTTTTGAAGTGAAAACTTCTTTAGAATCGTTGGGAGTGATTTGAGGAAAAGTGAAACGAAAAAGCGACCCCCTTGGCTACGAAGCGTTATATTATATGTTGATATAAACGTAGCGACGAACTAAATAAAAATAAATTTTTTTTTTCTTGTGATTCGAACCAAGGATTTTGGATCGGAAGCTCACATTGCTAGTCGCTCGGCTACCGCGCCATGCTGTCGATGTTGGCCTAAAAGTTATTTAGTTACGAAGCGTTATATTATATGTTGATATAAATAATTTTTGTGAGCGTGTAATTCTCAAAAGGTTTATTAGGTTTATTATTTAAAATCTATTGACTAGGTAGTGTGGTTATCAGCTTAACATCTGATAGATCCTCCATCGGAGGACAACAAAAGTTAAACTGATTTTTGGAAATGGGCGGAGTGTTTTAGGAGCTTGCTCCACCTCTGCCACGGGTTAGTCCGGTATTGCAGTACCGCCGGGATTTCGGCCTTGAATAAATACAAGAAGAAATATATTAATATACATTTAGCTTTGGTGGGAAGAGACATAAATTTTTATACGAATACAAGTAGACGAAAATGGAATTTTTTTTTTGAAATTTGCATTGTAGGACATTTCTGATTATTTATTGAAAACAGTTTTTTTTATTAAAATTGATTATAGAAGAAAATTGAATATTTTCCAAGGTGAATTCATACACTAAGCTAAGTAAAACGTTTCGTAATTCAATTTTGTGTTGACACCCAAATGTACACGGCGGAAGAAAAAAATAACAAATCAGCTGTGTATTGCTACCACCTTCAAAAGATTCGCCTTGATTTTTCATATAAAAATTATAAATATCATCACTTGTGACAACTGTACCCAAGTCGGTCGACAGTGTGTGAATCATCTTTATATTCTGCAAGAATACCCTAACCTGCGCAGCGCACACTAAAATCGACACAAAGCTGAGCGCAGAGCACAATCGTACAAACACACTTACGTACATACATACATATATACGCTCGAATACATTTTCTTACTGTGATCAGCCAAGGCTGGTAGTCATGCACTGTGGCGATATGAACGCACAAATGCACATACACAGGCACGAACATGAAATCAAACAGCTCGCCGTGTTTAAGTGAATCGGTATAAATATTTCGTACATTAATTTTTGTGAGCGTGTAATTCTCAAAAGGTTTATTAGGTTTATTATTTAAAATCTATTGACTAGGTAATGTGGTTATCAGCTTAACATCTGATAGATCCTCCATCGGAGGACAATAAATGTTAAACTGATTTTTGGAAATGGGCGGAGTATTTTAGGAGCTTGCTCCACTTCTGCCACGGGTTAGCCCGGTATTGCAGTACCGCCGGGATTTCGGCCTTGAATAAATACAAGAAGAAGTATACAAATACATTTAGCTTTGGTGGGAAGAGACATAAATTTTTATATAAATACAAGTAGACGAAAATGGAAGGAATTTGTAAGTCTGTTTCTTCGGTCCGTTTGGGTATTTTTTTTGACAACATCGAAACCAAAGCATTTGTATCATATTTTATCTATCATAAGCCACTCGTATCATTTGTTGAAATTGAAAACATTTGAGGATGAAGAAAATAAAATATGAACTTTAGAGCAATATTATAATGAACCTATAATTATCCCGCTCCTAATGCTGCTTTCGTCTTATTCTCGCAGTTTGTCTTACGGAAGATTTCACTTCTATCCCGTCTAACCGTTAGACTGTTACTTTTTTTTATACAAAACGAATTGAAGTAAGTCCATGCATAACATATCTAAATATAAACTATCAATATATTAATTTTTTTTTTTTTTTTTTTTATACTAAACGAATTGAAGTAAGTCCATGCATAAGATATCTAAATATAAACTATCAATATATTAATTTTTTTTTTTTTTTTTTTTTTTTTGTATACTAAACGAATTGAAGTAAGTCCATGCTTAACATATCTAAATATAAACTATCAATATATAAATTTTTTTTTTGTTTTTTTTATACTAAACGAATTAAAGTAAGTCCATGCATAACATACATATTTAAATATAAACTATCAATATATTAATTTTTTTTTTTTTTTTTTTTGGAACTGAAAATAAAAGAGAAAGCAAAAATCTGTAAATAGAAAGAGAAAATCTGAAAAAAAAATAATTCATAATAACGATTATTAGCATAGGTGTACATAAATAACATTTTTTCACTGTCTACTTACACGAGAAACTTCCTAAACCTTGTTACCTTTTAAATGTACCCTAACATGCAATTTAACAAGCCATTTTAAATTCATTAAATAAAAATTAATTAAATGTAAACCAAATTTAAATTCGACAAAACTGAATTTAATTGGTTAACTTTTTAAGCTTATTTCCTTTCACACGGGCCTGATTTTTTTCATAAACCTCCTGGGCTAACCATTTTGCGTTCTTAAACAGCAAAACAGTAATTAATGACTTCATTAATTCTTTTCGGTGCTCCAGACATTCTCCAGCTTCTGAAAACCATTCCGGGAAAACCTCCTCTGTCTTTTTGGCTATTGTTTTCGTCAGTAAATTCCGAACTCCGTTCACATAAGCAAATGTCTTGAAAATTTCTTTGTACCAGGCCATTTGCAATCGGCAAACGTCAAATACTTTATCATCTGGGTTTATTAGCCTCAGATCGGTACAGCCTTTATAATTCTTTGACTGAATCAATGCCTCGGAATATTTTTTCAAATCCCCTGGCGTTTTTACCATCGCTTTACAACATTTCTCGCAGCTGGACTTACACAACAATTTTTGGTAAATTGTACCCTGTGTAGTACCTTTGTACCTGGATTTCTGCAGCTTTACCTTCTATTTCAGCAAATTGCTCATCTGGAATGTATATTTCATCCACGGCAAGTTGCTCCAAAGGCTCCAAGTTTTCAGTGGTTGGTTCTTCTTCAGTAAGATTCCAATCCAAGTTGATGTCATCGTCATTTTCACAGTTAGATCTTTTATTTTCAAATTGATGACGTAGGATCTTCATAGACATCAAGCGAGCAACTATGAATTGGACTTCGTATGCTGTGGGGTGTGTGTTTATGCCTTGATTTGCCCGAATTTTATAAAAAAAATTTTCCAGTGCATCTTGGTTCAACTTTCCAAGTAATATAAATTTTAAATCTTTGTGTTTTTGAAACAGTTCTTTGCTGAGTTCTATCATTGAGTTAATTGTGATTGTAAAAGCACGAAAACAAAATGAATGTAGGTATATTATTTGGAAGTTGAACTGATGCTAAAAATGCGATATGTTCCCTAAGCCTGTTCAACTTTCCCTCAGACCCTCGCCATATTGGACACTTGAAAGGGTTATTACTCTTCATGCCCTTACAGTCTAACTCATCGAATAAATCATTCATTCGTTTTACAAAAAGCTGGGTTGGTTTAGCGCAATTCAATATATACGTATCTGATCCTAATAACCCTTGCTTAAAAAGCATGTCTATACCAGCAGCCACTGAATTGCTGAGTACCTGTGTAGCCCGGGAAACAGTCATTTTTTCAAAACTATTGGGATATATATGAGCCGAAGAGAGTTTCGGGCATATTTTAAAATTGACATTATCCCTATCAATGGAAAAAAGTTTCCGAATAACTTTGAAGCAAGCAATACCATCCTTAGTCTTCAAATCATGTTTTAATAAATTATTCCTCACAGATTTTATTAAATGACAATAGTCGAACATACAAAAAATCTTTTTCCCATTGAAAAAAATGTACGGATTAGTCTCTGTGATATTCATCACAGCTTTTGCGAGATAATATGACAAAACATACTTCCAATCTCCTGCAATGGCTTTTACCATGAAAAAACAACATTTGTCTGCAATAAACATCTTCCTGTCATTACCACCGCTGTCTACGAAGCCATCTATAACATCCCTACTTTTGTTGTAAACAAGATCACTTTTGACGGAAATTTCGTCGAAAATTATTTCGCAGATTTTCTGCCTTTCAGACATTTCGTTTACTATTTTTTTTAAGTTTTCTAAAACCTTCGCATCAATTCCTGGTCTAACATACCTAATTGGCCGCCAGCGCATCAACGATTTTTTATGGGGCAGTGCAAATTTGAGGTCATCACGCATAAAACTATACGCTTTGGTCGACATATAATTCAAATTTTGGGCCAAGTTTTTCTCCTCTTCTGTATATGTGTTAATTTTGCTAACTATCATCCTAGCAAAATTTATTGCATCTTCGCTTGCATTTTTCGAAGCTACAATTGCCCTTTTTTCTAAATCTAAATATTGCTTTTTCAAAATTTCCACTTCCTGTTTCAGCTGCATAATTTCTTTGTCCTGTTTGTTGGCATTACTTTGAAAAGAACGTGCCACCTGAGCGAAATGTTCTTGGTCGTAGACCAAATCATCGCTACCTCGTATGTCAAAACGCTGCCTATTTTCTTCCAAAATTGAAAATCTTTCAAACTCTTCTAATGTCAAGTCCTCGTCCAGATTAGGCCTGATATAAGTCCGCTGAACAGGCTGAAGGATCAACTCCGAAGAGCCACTATTACTAGAACTACTAAAACTGTTTACATTTAATTTTAATTTTGGAAAAGCCCCATCCAAAAGTCTTTTTTTTGAAATGTACTTTTTTTCAAAGTGACGTTCACAAATGAAAAGCTTCTTGTGGACGGGAAATGGCATCTTTAAATTGCACGCTAAAGCCCACGTGTTGAAGGCAACTTCCGTTTTAGGAAATGCGAATAATATTGAATTGCCATCGGGTTGGCAATCTTCGATGCAGCAACACCGATTTATTTTTTTTTCCATGGCATTAGGAACATCATCAAATCCTAACAATCAAATCCAAATATTTTTTTTTATTAATGAAATATTTTGCTATAAAAAATAAGAAACAAACATTTGCTTAAGTAATACATATTGCCATACAGCATGCACTTTCGTTTTCAGTATGCACACTTGACAGAGCAACTTTTTTTTTGCAATGTATATAGTGAACCAAGTAGCCATAGCAAAATTTTTATATACATATGTCGCAGAATAGGCTTATTTGCCCATTGTACCAATTCCAGCTAAATAAGAGCTAAGTATGACCATTGTACGTCTGTGTATATTTTTCGGTGGCGCCATATTTCTGCAGGTATAACTTTGTGCACGACGACAGAGGAAAAGAGACGGACTCTGTTGTCGAGTAAGGTCTGGTCGTAAGGCGCGGAATATATAAGCGAAACAGAGAGAGCAATAGAATACTGAGATGATGAAATTATACAGGCTCAGTTTCGTAAGTCCGTCAGGCGGTCGGGCAGTTGAGATTGCGCCTTGCACTAGAGCAGAACTTACTTGCCTAGAGTTGTGAAATTTGCAAAGAGAAGAATAATGAGTCAAGACAATGTTCCGACATCAGAAGTGGGATCTGCTTTGCCTACTGAATCAAATATAACAGCGCTAATAGAGCAGAACCGCAATCTCATGGACATAATTAAAAATCTGCAGACACCAAGAAATCCAACAACCAATGACAAGTTAAAACGCGTAACGCTACCAAAATTTAATCCCGATGGCGCTGAAGCGGACGCTTCAGCATGGTGCACCACAGTCGATCTAATCATGGCGGACAATGTGGTCGAGGGCAGCGATTTAGTGATGGCCTTGAGCAAGGCACTCGAAGGTAGCGCGTCACAGTGGTTATCCCAAGTATGCTTTGCAGGCATCACTTGGACGCAGTTTAAGGAGCTGTTTATTGGACGGTTTGTTGGAATTGAGACTGGTGCAGCTGTTCTACTGAACGTATTTAATGGCCGACCAAAAGCTGGAGAAGGACTCGCTGAGTATGGGACTCGCATCGTAACGCTGCTAATGTCAAGATGGAAAACTCAAAACTTTGAAGAAATAGCAGTTTCCGTAACATTGGCACACATGGCTCAACTTGATAGTAAATTGTCACGTTGGATTTTTACCAACAATGTTAAAACCCGTAATGAACTCCAACAACAACTACAAGCACACGCTTTTAAGAAGCGTAGTTATGATGGCGATGCGAATACTACTTTTGAACAGAAGAAGCCCAAGTTACAGAATCAGATGAAGTGCAACTTTTGTGGAAAGGCCGGTCACAAATACGCCAATTGTCGAGCTAGACTGGAGCAGGGTAGGAACACTGGAAAGAATCGCAACGGAAGCAGTACGTCTGGAGCAAAGGAGCGGCCTAGTGTGAAATGCTTTAAGTGTGACGAAATTGGACATTTTGCATCAGTTTGTCCGAAAGGTCGATCAGGTGGAAACGGCAAAGTCTACGAGAAGCGCGTTGAAATTTGTACAGTAGCCCCGCCATCAGGAATGATAAATCTGTCCGGTGAGTACGTTCCATTCTGTTTTGACTCAGGGGCTGAATGTTCCTTGGTCAAGGAGAGCATCGCTAATAAATTTAAAGGAAAACGAATCACTAATATTGTAAAACTTAACGGTATTGGTAAGGACTCCATATGTAGTACACAGCAAGTTTTATCTAATATAAATATTGAACAATATTGTTTTGAGATTTTGTTACATGTTGTTATGGATAAGTTTTTAAGTTCTGATGTGCTGATTGGCCGTGAAATTCTCGGCCAGGGCTTCGGTGTTTCAATGGACGCTGCTAAGTTTCAAATCTATAAAACAAAAGAGGTGAATTTTGTAAATTCAACAGAATACGAAAATATTATAAGTTCCAATACCCAAATTAATGAATCTGATAAAGTGGCACTGACTCACATTTTAAATTTATATTCTGATTCGTTTATTGACGGAATTCCAAAGACACGTGTCTCCACTGGACAGTTGGAAATAAGACTGATTGACCCACAAAAGACGGTACAACGACGCCCATACAGACTAGGTGAGGATGAGAAAAACCGGGTGCGACAAAAAATTGACGAATTACTGCAATCAAATATAATACGGCCAAGTTGTTCACCTTTTGCCAGTCCGATGATGTTGGTTAAAAAGAAAAATGGCACCGATCGTCTTTGTGTTGATTATCGTATGTTGAACGATAACACAGTGGCAGACAAATATCCGTTGCCTCTCATATCGGATCAAATTGCTAGACTCCGCGGTGTAAGATATTTCTCATGTGTAGATATGGCAAGCGGGTTTTACCAAATCCCAGTACATGTGGATTCGATTGAGCGAACTGCATTTGTAACGCCTGAAGGGCAATATGAGTTTTTGACTATGCCTTTTGGTCTTAAAAATGCACCGTCTGTCTTCCAGCGGGCTATAATAAAAGCATTGGGACCATTAGCGAATACTTTTGCCATCGTATACATCGATGATGTTTTGATTATAGCAGAAACCAAAGAAGAAGCATTAGACCGGTTGCAGATCGTGCTAGAAACTTTAAGTAAAGCTGGATTTTCCTTTAATATAAGCAAATGTTCTTTTCTCAAAACTAGTATTGAGTACCTTGGGTTTGAAATTAGTGACGGAGAAATTAGGCCAAACGCTCGTAAAATTCAGGCATTAATAGGGTTACCACCGCCGCAATCTGTGACACAGTTAAGGCAATTTATCGGTTTGTCTTCCTACTTCCGGCAATTCGTTCCCAAATTTTCCGAGATATTAAAACCCCTGTACCACCTTACGTCAAAGAAAAATTCAAATTTCGTTTGGAAATCAGAGCATGAGCAAATACGATCAAAAATAATATCGATACTAACAAAAGCTCCAGTATTAATCATATTCGATCCTAAGTTCCCAATAGAGTTGCATACAGACGCGAGTTCAATTGGCTATGGAGCAATATTGCTGCATAGAATTGACAATAAGCCTCATGTAGTTGAATATTTCAGCAAATGTACATCGCCCGCTGAATCTAGATACCATTCGTATGAATTAGAGACATTAGCCGTAGTTAACGGTATCAAACATTTCCGTCATTATTTGCAGGGACGTAAATTTGTTGTTTATACGGACTGTAATTCTTTGAAATCAAGTCGTACAAAATT
>JAYXIM010000116.1:0-38341 GCA_037575425.1 Anastrepha fraterculus | reverse complement strand
ATGCAATCTTTGTAGGGTTTGAAGTACTTGTGTATGTAGCAGATATAGAAGATATCTCTTGTCATTTTGCTAAGTGAACTTAAATCTTCATTCCACCAGGTAGTACAGGTTTTTTTGCCATATGTGGCGGAACCTTAAGCTTCAAGCCCTTTCGTCAACGAAGCTTCGAAAGCTCTTACTTTCTCATCTACCATAAGTCTTCACTTAACGTTATGGTTTTATTTATGTGTTGAAGTTTAGACGGGGCTACTCTACGGAGTGTGTGCCAGTTTGTTCTTCTAGGGTTTCTAGAGTGATGTGGTGAGTGCTCGGAATTTTTGTTCGAGTGAATTGGTGAGGCTGCTATGCGAAATCAGAATTTTCTCAATCGATTTCAGGGTTATCTTTTGCCTCAACAGGCCTCAGTTTCAGCTATAACCTCTTCATTCAATTAAATTTCTTAGAAGAGATCACTTTTTAAGGTCTGCAAACGCTCGGAGCCAAATACGGTGCATATAGGAGCAATTCGAAGTTCAATTCATGTAGTTGTGTCATTGTTTTGATTATCTTGTGACACGGTGCGTTTTCTTGATGAAACAAAACAGTAAAGCCAACACGTTCTTTTAATATTTTTACGATGCCAGCTAACTCACGCAACTTCACTTTTCGATCATTCAACACAATTTTGTTGATGTTTTCTGGTACTAGCGCCAGACGAAAACGACAGGTGACTACTAAGCTGCTGCTACAACAGAACTCGTCAGAAAATACGAGCTGCCAGATCTAGAAATTACGACAGTTATAAAGCACATGTATATAAGCCGAGGTGTATGCGCGTGGGGTATTCAGTTGGAAATTAAACTTGTAAGCGAATAAACGAAAAGTAATGGAGAAATTCAGTGTTAAGTTGAACGTGTACATTTAAAGTATAGGGTTGGAAGTAAGTAAGAAGTAAAGGGCCAACTAATTAAGTACTCATACTTTTTGACAGTGCTGATCCTGCGCTGACATAAACATTGATACTTGACTTTATATATGTTCTTTTGTTTGCACACGTGTGCGAACGTTACTTGCAACGAAAAAAAATCGTAAGTTTGGCAACTAAATTCAATCAACTCGTGTGCGCGCCCATGAAAAGAATCGGTAATTCACCTGCCACTTCGCTTGTCTATAGACGGTGTATTTTATAGCGTGCGTGTGTAATGCGTATATTTTGGGGACTCCCCGTAGATCAAGAATTTAGTTCATGCTTGTCTTCGAAGTGCAAAAATAAACAAAAGCTGGCTGTGTGCTGCTAATAAAGTTACTATATAACTTAAAAAAGTGTTGGTGCGATAATACGTCTCGAATTTTGAAAAGAGACAATAAAGCTCTATGGAATATTCAGAACAAAGCAAAGGCAATTGCATCAACTTCGTAAGTAAATCTAGTTATAAGTGTTCTCTGTAATTTCTGTAAGGGTGGATGGGAACTCGAATTATGGCCAGCTCTACATGAAACCAAAAATCTGTAGAGGCTAGCGATTTATGATTTGTGAAATAATCGGTAGCGCCAATCGGTTTCAACAAATTAAGTTTACCGGTGGCTTCAACCAAACAAATCGACAAGAGTTGTTAAGAAAATTATTCCTCATACAGCGGTCGGGTTCATCCACTCAAAAATTTATTCGCATGTTTTTTCTAATAAATTGCGTTACTTGTACAAAATATTAGTACCTATTAGATTATCTCAACGATTATGAGTTTATTCTATTCTTTGGTTATTTTTAGAATACCAAAATCATATCAATGTCTACAAGAATATATAAAAGTGGAGCCGAAAAACGAAAATTACAGTTAAGCCGAGAAAAAGAAAAAAGTAAATGTGCAAAACTATATCCTTTTTTAAAAATAGAACATAAAAATGACGATGAAAGATCTAAAAATCTATTATCAAGCGAAAAGGAAGGAACATTATCCAAAGAGAACGTATCTACAGAGAGTAAAGAACCCCAACACCAAAAAAAATATTAGTGATGCAAATGAACAATTATCCGACTACCAACAACCCTCTGATCCCACTGAAAACGATATTATTGCTCAACATAAGGAAGCTTATATTGAGACTGAACGAAATTCAGAAAACATTAACTTTGAGTTTGGGAAATATCTTGAAATAACAGATCTTCAAAATAAAGATCCAGAAAATAAATATCCAGCTTCAACAAAAAAATATAAGGATCAAAATAGATCACTCTCAGACAGATATTTCATTAAGAAAATGAGAAACGGCCAATTACTGGAATGACCTTGGTTGTGCTATTCACCCAGCCTTGGGACTATTTTTTGTTCGACTTTCAAACTTTTTTCTAAAACACTTTCTCAATACACAACGGGATTTTCTGATTGGAAACACATAGGAACGTCTTTAGAAAATCACGAAAATTCTAATGAACATAAACTTTCTATGTTAGCTTGGCTGTCACGAAAAGAAAATAAGTCTGTTGTAGATAAGCAGCTCCAGGATCAATCAAAGAAAGAAACAGAGTACTATCATAATGTCATGAAACGGGTTATTGCAATGATAAAATTTTTAAGTATAAGAGGATTAGCATTTAGAGGTTCCGAAGAAGTATTTGGTACACCACATAATGGTAATTTCATGGGAGCTCTTGATCTATTGGCAGAGTTTGACCCATTCATTCGGGAACATATTGAACAACGAGAGCTGCGACCGAAACCAACAATATCGTACTTATCAAAAGCAGTACATGAGGAAGTTATTGATATTATGGGCAAACAGATAGTGAAACAAATTATAAATCAAATAAATAACGACGACACAAAGTATTATTCAATTGTGATGGATTCAACTCCAGATCTGTCTCACAATAACCAACTTGCTATTGTATTACGATACTGTTTTCAGGGAAATGTGTACGAGAGATGTGTCTCATTCATCAAAATTAGTAGTCGTACTGGTTTACACTTATTTAATATTCTACAAGACTTTTTAGAAAAAAATGGTACAAAGGTGTCCAAGCATTAATTAAACAAAAAAATAAAAGTGCGGATTATGTACCATGTGCTGCACATTCCCTTAACCTAGTTGGTGAAGAATGTGTTAAAGTTGCAACCGAAATTGTAAATTTTTTTGGAGTGGTGCAAAAAATATATGTTTACTAAAATTTACGTTAACAAGTTTAAGCCAAACCAGATGGTCTTGTCATTATGAGGCTGTCAAAGCTTTAAAAATCATTATTCTGAAATTATGAAAATTTTAAAAACTTTTAGCGAACATGAGGATGAGAAAGCTGATTTCAGAAAAGAGGCACGAAGTTTATTTAATAAACTGGCGAAACTCTCATTTGCAATTTTGATCACATTTTGCGAAGAAATTTTGGAGAGGTTTCATGTAGTAAATAAAAAAATACAGAGCCCTGGCTTAAATATTTGCGAAGGCACTAAATTAATTGTTTCGTTAAAAGAGTTCGTGTACAACATACGACAGCATTCGAATCAGAAGCTAAAAGAGTACGAAGGGAAAGCTAAAAAATTAAGTACTAGTGTGGAACAAGTTACAGACGTTTACAAGAGACAAATTACTTCAAAATTTGCCGATAAGTCTACTGCTAAAGTCTCAGTGTGCGGCGCAGAAAAATTTAAAAGAGACACGCTAAACGTTGCATTGGATAAGCTGATTATGGATTTAAATGAAAGGGGTCAAGTATGTGAGACAACCAGCAAAAAATTTAATTTTTAATGGATTTGCAGAATAAAAACCAGGACAGCGTGGATCTGGAAAGTGTACGCAATATTGTAAAATATTATTCAGATGACGTAGATGAAAATTTAGTAAATGAATGCATTCAATTAAAATCATATTTACTACAATCTAAATCAGACTGCTACACCTCTTGCAGTGAAATTTATAAACTTATCTATGAAAGGGAACTTGTTGGTGTATTTCCTAATTGTTACACCATCACCAGCTGCGAAGCGGAGCGCTCTTTCTCCCGGATGTCATATATTGAAAATAAGTATAGGACAACAATGTCGAACGATCGACTTAATCATTTATCTCTTCTTTCGATAAATTGTGATCTAACAAAGGATTTAGCAGTTGATGAGCAAATAATGGAATTCGCTGCAGAAAAATTGATTTGTAATTTAATATTCTTAATTGTCATATTTGTTTTGATAAATAAATGTTTTTATAAGATGATTTTTTTTCTGATAACTATATACTGCATCACCATAGGAAACAGGGCCCCCGAGTAGCATTTGTCCAGGGCCCCACAATGTCACGATCCGCCCCTGCAGAAGTGGGATTGTTGAATAAATTTACAAGAACAGGATCGTGAAAACGGTAATTTTGAGCGAACTCAAGGTTCAGCAGCTTAAGAAAGAATGGGAACAGCGTGGTTTGTCAAATAGTAGGAACAAGGTAGAGTTACAAGTACGGCTGCCTGAGGCTATGGAGGCAGAGGCCGTGAGTGAAGACGAAGATGTGTTCCAGAAAGAACCTGTGGAGTCAGCTAGAAACATGGAATAGCAGGCATTGGAAATATCATCACGGTCTTTGCAAACGGAATCACAAATATCACAAATCTCAGTGCAGATGTTACAAATGTCAGCGGAGTTGTCGTCTAAGAGAGATGCGTGGCTGGAGAAATAGGATACGGGTATATCCAAATTGGAAGCAGAGACGTCTCATATAGCGTCGCAACTGGAAACGATACGTGTTAACCAGTGGTCCTAAAGTAAAAGCACCGTCATTCGACGGCACTGCGCCATTCCTGATATTTAAGCTCAAGTACAAACAGCAACAACAAATCATTGGAGTACTGCAACCAAAGTTGCTGCATTGGTTATCTCGCCACAGTGGTTCCGCCGCCAACGTACTGCAGGCAATTTTAAAAGCCGATCGGAGCAACTATGAAAGTGTGATGACAGCAATAGAAATACGTTACGGGAGTGACCACAGGCAACAAATGTTCCACATAGAACTGACGAATCGCTTTCAGAAGACAAATGAGACCTTCCAGGAATACGCGACAGAGATAGAGCGGTTGGCACATTTGGCGTATGCGGAAGAGATAGCAGACTTCGTTGAGAAGATGAAGTGCCAGGCATTTATAAGAGGTATACGCTTGCGCTGACACAAAAAACATCAGTTCTTTTGAGCACTGGCACTTAGTCTATCGGGTTGATGTTGAAGAGCCTACCTCGATGGAAAAAACCTTGAGGAAATAAGGCGAAGCGCTGAAACTGACACTGGCGCTCCCGATATACCGCGGGTGTTAAACTGATTTCCACAACTGAATGCCCAGCAGTCTCTGTCTCTCAAATTTGACCAAAAAACAACGACTTCACGATAAGCAAAACTGCAAATAATTGATGCCAGATGCTTACTCTGGACACAGGTGCAACGAACTCGATCATCGAGTCATATTTGGTATTGTGTAATAACTGGTTGGCTACAATCTCTAGACAGCTATAGGAGAGAAAGCTAGTATTCCCGGAAAGGTAGTTTTCGAAGTCGTTATTGGAGCTTTATCAGTAGTTCACATATTTTTACCGGGCGAAATCACGGGTGAAGTAATAATTGGCATAGATTCAATGCTGCTGCACGGATTTACTTTGGATTTGTGTAAAAACATTCTGTTGTGTCGGAATATGGAGATACTGCTAAGCACCGGGTATGAGCTAAGTGTATAGCCCATAAAGGTAACCCCAAGTCACCGTCAACGGATTCCGCTAAAATCTGAAACAGCCATATGGGCTTATGTAGAGGGAGGCTGTGGGATTGGCGAATTGTGGGTAATAGAATCTGCTAAAGAGACGGTAAACATAATCGTGTAAAGGACGTAAGGGAAGTCAGATAAAGACAGGAGGGTTCGAGATAAAGAACCTATTTTGGATTTGGAGGAGCTGTTGGGGTTTTGGCTAAAGGAGACTATAATAAGAAAAGTTACAATAAACTGCGACGAACAATAACATTAACGGGAAGAGTTTCAGAAAGCATGAAGAAAAACGTCCAATTTCATTCGGACTTTGTTGCAAGAAGTAAGAGGATCAAAGGGGGCGAAAGCTAAGAAATTGCTGGAGAAATACGGTTACTTATTCAGTAGCGATTTTGGGAAGCATGCCATCATGGAACATCAAATAAATACAGGGTATGCAAGGTCAACTCGCCAAGTTCCACGTCGAATTCCGCTGGCACAACGTGAAGAAGTAAATCAATTGAGGATATGCAGCAAAATGAAGTTATTGAGTGCTGGTTAAGAAGAAAGGTGGAAGCACCCGATTTTGTGTATACACATTACCACGAATAGATGACGCTCTCGATACTCTATCTAGCGATATATGGCTTTCTTGATTGGTGCTTGATTTAAAAATTGGTTACTGACAGGTGGAAATTGAAAATAGCGTAGGTGGAGAACTGTCACAAATCATCAATGGGCAAGAAAAAGTGATCGCATACTATAGCAGAATCCTCGGAGAACCGGAGATGATTTACTGCGTGGTCAGAAGAGAACTGTTAGATGTGCTTGAGTGCGTAAAACATTTCCTCAAATACTTGTACGGTCAACGATTCCAGTTATGAACCGACCATGCAGCATGGAAATGGTTACTTCAGTTCAATCATCCGGAAGGACAAATTGCACGGTGGATCGAAAGTCTGCAAAATTACGACTTTGAGATCGAGCATCGAAAAGGGGAACAACATGGAAATGCTGATACACTACCTTGGCTACCTTGTGCTATAGTGTTAAGCATTGTTCCAAAGTGGAGGGATGTGAAGATATAAATGATACCAGACTAATGCAGTTGCATCCTGATGATGATTGTGAACCAAGTGCAATAAGAAGAAGTCAAGCGAAACACGCTCGATAGGGATCATCTAAAAATGAAATGGCGAAAAAAAGCTCTGTGGCTAAGGCGTATTGAGTAGAGTGGGCTAGTCTTAAAATAATTGATGGAGTTCTGCATCCTTTATGGGAAACTGAAGATGAAAATCATTACCGTGATCTGATTATAGTTCCTAAATCCAGAATTGCACCTGTGGTAGAGGAGTTCCACAATGGACCAAGTGGATGTCATCTGGGTATCACTATCACGCTGGAGTAGCGGTTTTACTGTGTAAACTGCAGAGAATCAGTAGTCGAAAGGATTCGAAATTCCGCGGAGTGTATGGCAGCTAAATGTCCAAAGGAGAGAAATCGTGAAAGTTTACAGCAATACAATACGTTGATATGGACTACTTCAGTAAGTGGCCAGAAATGTATGCTCTACCACATAGGCTAAGGCCATTGGTAAGGTTTTTGTGCAGAATAGGGTGTGTCGGGTTGGAGTACCTATGTACTGTTGCATTCAGACAATGGACGAAACTTCGAATCAGCAGTATTCAAAGAACTGTGTTGCTTGCTGAGAATTAAGAAAACTAGTACAACACCCTGCACCCCCAATCAGATGGAATGGTCGAAAAATTCAACCGCAGGAGCATATGCGAAAGTTAGTTCGAAAATGCCAACGAAATTGTGACAAGCACATCCAAATATTCCTGTTGGCCTATCGCTCAGCTGGACGTGAGACTCCTAGCCAACCGCCTGCTAGAATCATTTTCGCAAGCAATTTAAGGTTTCCCGGTGATTTAACGTTCGGAAGCGAAGGTAGTCATTGGGAAGGGCGAAGGTAGTCATTGGGAAATATTGCAGGATGGCACAGACGAATTCCACTATCATGTGAGGCAGCATACCCAGCTAAAGAGTAACAAGATGAAGGATAGATTTGACTGTGCCGGGAACTCTGAAGGTAGTTTGGTACTTTTTTATAATCCGCAAGGAACGAAAGGAGTTTCTCCAAAACTACAAGCGTCCTGGGAAGGTCCGTACAAGGTAATTTAAAGATTGAATAAGTGGTGTATCGCAAACAGCATCGCCAAACTAGACAAGGAAATGTAAAAGTAGGGCATCTGGAATGATTGGCTCCATTAGATCGAATGATTGGTGTCTAATCGAGACGATCAGACTCAAGCAGAGGGCAGTCTTACAATAGCGAAATTTCGCAAACCGACTGACAACAATAGCGAATGAGAGACCAACACAAAAACTTTAAGCCTTGATAGTCCGGGAGCCTGGGGTCGATTTTGAACTGCGTTCTTATACCGTTAAATTCTTGACTATACTTGTGATATATATATATATATATATTTATATATATTATATATGTACATAATTGGCGCGTACACCCTTTTTGAGTGTTTGGCCGAGCTCCTCCTCCTATTTGTCGTGTGCGTGTTTATGTTGTTCCACAAATGGAGGGACCTACAGTTTCAAGCCGACTCCGAACGGCAGATATTTTTATGAGGAGCTTTTTCATGACATAAATACACTCGGAGGTTTGCCATTGCCTGCCGAGGGGCGGCCGCTATTAGAAAAATGTTTTTCTTAATTTTGGGGTTTCACCGAGATTCGAACCAACGTTGGTAGTCACGCATCAACCCATTCGGCTACGGCGGCCGCTTGTGATACAGCTTTCATAAATAACGCAAGTGAACGCCAGCTTACGCACCCGCGGTAGGTGTGATTGTGGGAGGGTACGAAACGTGTCGAAAAAAATGTCTACCAACTCATTTTATACCGGCTGAAAATTTTTTCATGTATTGTTGACATTTCGTAGAATAAAAAGAAATAGTCAGCTGCGCGGTAGAGAGGGGAAAACACGTCAGCTGAACAGATGAACTTGTAAAAAAATTGAAAAGTAAAACTACTTTATGCCGATTGAAATTTTTTTACATAATTTGTAGTCCGGGAGCCAGGGGTCATTTTGACCTCATCATTTCATGCCGACTGATTTTATCACTGAAGGCAGACGCCATCCAATGGATGTCGCAACCAACCATCAGCTGGTTGACCCCTGGCTCCCGGACTATGATGGCCACATCAGACAGTGACACAGTGCACATTTTCTGAGTCTACCGCTAGATGAGTTAGACGAAAACGACAGGTGACTAGTAAGCTACTGTTACAACAGAACTCGCCCGAAGATACGAGCTGCCAGATCTAGAAATTACGATAGGTATTAAGCACGTATATATAAGCCGAGGGGCATGCGCATGGGATATTCAGTTGGAAATTAAGTTTGTAAGCGAATAAACGAAAAGTAGTGGAGTGATTCAGTGTTAAGTTAAACGTGTACATTTAAAGTAAAGTGTTGGAAGTAAAAAGTAAAGTGTAAAGGAAATGTGATTTTATTTGACAATCTAGTGATCGAACTCAGAGGAGTTATTGCAAGGAATTTTTTTTAATTTTAACGTGAGAAATTTCGTAACAATATACCTGTACATATGTGTGTGCTCTTGTAACTGTTGTTTTACAAATTGGTTTTTGTTACTCTTTCACTGTTTGGTCATTTTATTTAAATCTTAACTTTTAAATTTTTGCGTATTTATGAATTTTATACAGAGCTCATTTTTATTTTATGTATCTGTGGGTGAAAAAAAATTTCCAGAAATACACTTAACTTATGGTATATGAAACGATGCGACAATTGTTATTTTTGCCTTCAATATTTGTCTTTGCACTAACGATTGTAGTTTTTAGAAGCTCAAACTATTCAATTTATTCAAACTGATAAGCAGTGGCATCTTTCTCAAATTAAATATCAAAATGAGCGAATAATGCAAAAAAGAATAACAGAAAGACATACTAGCCAAGATGTTAAATTCAATGTGAGTGGTTTTTAAATAAATATATTTGTCCAAAGAAAGTAAAATTCTCGTAAAACAACTATTTAATTAGAATTAATATTTACTTAATACGTTTTGTACATATAATGCTTTAGGATATCAATCAAAAATTTCTTTTGCAGATTACCGCTCCCCTTAGGTCATAGGAAACCTTACCTTTGCGCAAAACATAGAGCGGTTGATAGGATCGTCTAACGAATGGCTGGCTCATGGCAATATCTATTGCTCACCTACGGCGTTGATAACAAAATTGTGATGCAACCTTGTAACATCAAACGGATTTTTAGAATTAAATAAGCTAGAAGATATAAGACTTATCTGTTTTTCAGCCCAAAGCGTTGTTATTCTAGAACCTCTAAGTTGGCTGTCAAGCTTAGAAATTAGGTCCTCAGCATGTATTCCTGTAATCTTCCACGACTTCTCTGCTTTGGAGCTTTCGCTGCAACACATATCCATTTGGTTACCGATTCTCTGAAATTTACTGAGTAAAACCGCTGCTTAACCTTCTCCAGCGTTTTAGTTATAAGCAGATCACCTCCACTTGTGCCATTGTGGAACTCCCCTAGTACGTATGTATTTCAGGATTTAGGAACTATAATCAGATCATAATTTCCGTCTTCGTTTTCCTATACGAGATGCAAAACTCAATCAATTATTTTGAGGCTATGCCACTGCACCTAATATGTCTTAGCTTTGTAGGCTGCGTGGTATACTGCAATTGCGTGCTATGTGTTCAGTCTTATCGAAGTTGTAACATTTTATATTCGAAGTGCTGAGTTTTAGCATTTAAGGCTAATAGTGTCTATTTATTCTCCTATTTTTTCATAGGTGAAACAACATCATTTGTGAAACAAGATCAAGACGCACGCTACAAATAGGAGAAGGAGCTCGGTCAAACACACAAAAAGCGTGTAAACACCAAATATAAATATTATATAAATATATACAAAACTACAACAGGCCTAAGTCGATCATATTGGCAGCCGCTAGACTATAATATATAAAAGGTGATTTTTTTAGAGCTATAGGAAAGTTTAAAAAAAAAACCACACGTAAAATTCAGAAAAATTCATGAAATTTTTATATAAATCGATAGTAGAGTCCATATAATTTAATGTTTGAAGATTATTTCATGCAAATGTTGACCGCGACTGCGCTTCAAATGGTCCATCCGCTTAGTCCAAATTTGGCATACTCTTTCCAATATTTCGGCCGGTATCTCACATATAAATGCTTTAATGTTGTCTTCCAATGCGTTAATTGAAGCAGGCTTGTCTGAATAGACATAAGCTTTAACATAGGCCCACTAAAAATAATCTAAATCTAAATTATATCGCACGATATGGGTGGCCAATTGACAGGTCGCGAACGTGAAATAAAATGTTCACCGAACTCGCCTCTCAACAAGTCCATTGTTACGCGTGCTGTGTGGCATGTGGCACCGTCTTGCTGAAACCACATGTCATGCAAATCAAGCTCTTCCATTTTGGGCAAAAAAAAGGTTAGATACCATTTAAGGGTAGCGCTCACCGTTCACAGTTACGTTACGATTCGCAGCATCTTTGAAGAAGTACGGTCCAATGATACCTCCAGCCCATAAGCCGCACCAAACTATGACCTTTACTGGATACATAGGTAGCTCTTGCAGTTCTTCTGGCTGATCTTCACTCCAAAATCGACAATTCTGCTTATTTACGTACCCATTCATCCAAAAATGAGCTTCGTCGCTGAACACAATTTTTCGATTTTAAACTTTCTTAACAGAACACGCATTTTTATAATAAAATTCAATGATTTGCAAGCGTTGCTCGTTTGTAAGACGATTCATGGTTAATTTATAGACCAAACTGAACATGTTTGACAGTGAAACAAAACACGAAACGTGCGTCAGCTGTTTAAACCAACTGTTTAAAAAGATAATAGCTAAAAAATCACCCTTCATATATATATATACATGTATATAAATATAGATATGTTTAAATATATATATAGTATATAGTCTAGTGGCTTTGAATATGACACACTTAGACCTGTTGTAGTTTCATTGTGATGCCACGGGAACTTCTTCCGTACACTATGTAATCTCCGGCTTTTATAAACGAGCGTAACTTCGTTAGCTTTAGATGCGCTATTTTCGCAACATCTGTTAAAAATGCACTACCGAGCATGTAAATTCTTCTGCTAGCTAATCCTTCACACTCACAAAGAAGGTGTCTAATAGCTTCTACAATATTCCTCTAGAGTTTAGAGGTAGACTTTGACTGTAGCTGCGTCAACCCACCTCCATGTTTTCTTGCCATTTTTTACTATGTCGCTAAACATAGTACCTCAGCCGATATTTACTTTTTTGGAGCAGTATCTGACGGCTTTCCCAGGACTCTGCTATGGTATGCGATTACTTTTTCTCTCCCATTGATTATCTGTACTCCATCTATTCCGTATGCGCTACCATCTGCATCTACAACGAACTTTTCACACGCGACCAGATACGCTAATATAGGCGCAGAACAAATAATCTCTTTCAATTCTTGGAACGCTTCCTCCTGTTATTTGTGCCACACAAACGCGCAATTCTTCTCAGTAAGGCTTTGGAGACTCCAGGCAACATTTGCGAATCCTGGAACAAAACGACGGCAACACGCACATTTTCTAGGAAGCTTCGTTCTTCGTGCATATTTCTTGGTCGTGGCTAATCTTTTACTGCTTCTATATCCTCCTCATCCGTGTTGGTGCCCTCGGTTGTGACCTTATGCCAAAGAAACATAACTTCTGTTTTGAACAAGGCACACTTCTTCGGATTCAATCGTAATCTCGCAGAGGCGGTGCGCCAAGGAACTTCTTCCAAGTTTTTCAGATGACCCCTAAAATTTTTACTCATGATGATGATGTCATCCAGATACACCAAACACGTTTTCATAGTAGTCTTCTCAGCACATGTTGCATTATATAATTCGAAAGGGATCACAGGAAACTGCCACAACCCGTCTCCTATGTCGATACCATTCCGAAAATCGTAGCTTTCTCTCCTATAGCTGTCTAGAGATTGCAGCCAGCCAGTGGTTCCACATTACCATTCACCAAATATGACCGGATGATCGAGTTCGTTGCACCTGTGTCCAGAGTAAACATCTGGCCTCGATCATTTGCAGTTTCCCGTATCGTCAAGTTGTTGCTTTTCGGTCCAATTTGAGAGACAGATACTGCTGGGCATTCATTTGTGGAAACCAGTCCTCGCCCCTTAGAGCTGTTTCGTTTTAGTTTAATGCCTGCTGTGTTTCGGGAGTGCGATTGCCAGTTTCAGCACTTCGCTTTCTTCCTTCTGGGTTCGCTTCCGGTTGGCTGCGCGGTATACAGCAATTCCTCTAACGAGGAAGGCTCTTCAGCATCAACCCGATGAACTTTATGCTCTGGCGTGCTCAAGAGAGCTCCTGTTTCCTATGTCAGCGCAACTAACACTATTTCGCAAACGTCCCCTTCGGTGTTAAGTATGCTGCCATTTCGTGTCTGGATCTCGTATACATCTGGGGTCTTCATATTCTCAAGGAAGTCTGCTATCTCTTTCGCATAGACCAAATGTGCCGACCGCTCAATCTCTGTCGCGTAATCGTGGAAGGTCTCATTTTTCTTCGTCAGTTCCATGTGGAACATATGTTGCTGTGGTCACTCCCATAACGTCTCTATATTGCTACCATCAGACTCTTGCAATTATCCTGATCGGCTTCTGGAACTGCCTGAAGTAGTTCGGCGGCGGAACCCTCGAGCGAGACAACCAATGCAGCAACTTTGTCTGCAGTACTCCAATCATTGGTTATTGCTGTTGTTCTGAACTGGAGCTTAAATATCAGGAATAGTACAGTTGCGTCGAAGTATGGTACTTTAACTTTTGGAACACTGGTTAACATATTCGGACGATTCAACTGGAATTCACAGAGGCTAGTTGCAACTTCGTCCTTTTTCAGCAGCTGCACATTTATCTTTGATGGCAACTCGGCTGATATCTGTGACATCTACGATGACATTTCCGCTGATATTTGCGACGATATTTCTGATGATATTTGTGACATTTACGAAGACGCTTGCAGCGTAATTTGCGATGCCATTTGTGACATCGCTTCATCATTCCGATGTCTACACCTGGTGAAGGTTCTGGAGGTTCCCAGTAGTTAACAAGCCACGATGTTCCAACTTCTTCCTATGCTGCTGAACTTTGGTTTCGCTCAACCTGGCCATTTTCTCGATCCTGTGCTCGGGACTTTATTCAATAATCCCACTTCTGATAACAATTGTTATGAATTTTCTTACGTTAAGTTCTCTTACAAGAACTCCTCTGAGTTCGATCACTAAACTGTCAAATAAAAGTCACAAATTAATGGCAACATACTTGCTTTACTTTACTTCCAACACTTTACTTTAAATGTAAACGTTCGCTCTGTTACTTTTCGTTTATCCGCTTACAAGTTTAATTATCCGCTCGAATCTTCTGGCGAGTAGTGCTGTTCGAGCAGCTTCCGTAACCCCGTCTGTGTGATGAAGACGTTATCTGCTGTCACCAACAACGCTAATTCATGGCATCTTGTTCCCAATTGTTGGCAGTCGGTGCGCGAAACTTCGCCAATGGAACAATGTACTCATTTAACATTAGATAACGGAACTGCACTCAAAATAATATAGCTGCCCTGTCACACAAGAACTGGGTCGGTGTAACCAAACATTTCCAATTATTCAAATGATAGAACATTTCCGAGCACCTCCTCCTGGATATGGCCACGTAGCCAAAAACTCAGAAATGCATCCGTTGAAACGAACCATGGAAAATAACATATATGTGCTGATTTAAAAAATGAGATAACTCTTCTTAAAACTAAACACAATGAAAAATAATACCCACATTTATATCCAACATGAAAAACAAGTCATTTATAAAGAGGAGCTAGCTGACGAGACCGACCGGTCCTTAAAAGAAAACAGGAAAAAAGGTCAACCAATCTCCGGAACCATTGCAAAACTTAACCACTAAGGAAACTCGAAAACAAAAGCGATCAACATGAAGAAAAAATTCCGAGACCACCTCCTATAATGATTTCAGGAATATGCGAGTATTAAAAAGTTTTACATAAAACTCCTAATTAATAATATATATACAATCAACACGTCATATGTCGAGGACTACAGAAATTAAACTGCTTTCCAGCGGGTCGGGGAAAGACCCCTTCGCGGTAAGGCATGCCTGTCGTAAGAAGCGACTAAAGTCTGGCAGGGGTGGAAGGGGCTTGGGTCAAAAGGCCTCATATACCCCGAGAACCTCCAGCGGCAGGGGTGTAAAGCTCATCATGATCGAGACATGTGAGATCCTGATTACGATCTATGGGATGGTGAAAGTAATATTCTATTACCTCAGTACAGGAGGGTGGAACCTCACTGAAATGCCTTATAAGCCAATGATACAATCACCTCCGTCCCGTCAAAGCTCTGGTAAGCCTTCGGGTACGTTCCTTACACGTCACCATTAAATTGGTGGTGCAGACTCAGTTGAGAAACCCTTACTAGTTCCCGTCCTTGCTCTGAACTCTATTGCCCAAGCAGCGTAGAGTCAACCCTCGCATGACCTCACTGCTTGCATTGGTAACCATGTGAACACTTAGGGAAACTGCACTTTTAGGTTCCTGAAGTTGGGACTCTAAAGAAGTGAATATGAAGACCCAAAATCAAGAAGAAACCACCGAGCAAACAATAGAAGAAGGAAGCAGAGATGGTCGAAATGACAACGTGGATCCAAGAGCAGTCTTCAGAAGAAGTAGCCTACTGCTAAGATCTCCACCGACAAATAAGGTAAAGCATTCTGAGTGCAGCTGGATGCGCACTGCATTCAAAAATGCAGCAACGGGTACATTAACATCAGCGTTAATCAGGCTGAACTACCAACGTTCGTGGAAGGGCACTCTCGAACCTCTGTTAGAATACTGCCAGTTACGACAAACCCGAAGCGAACGGTAGGCAGCCCGGCTGTCCCTGACAGCTGTAAGAAAGATATGGTAAATGAACCCAGCGGGAACAAGAAGGGATGAGGGCTGCAAGACAGTTACTAAGAGGGGCAACCAAAAGAAGCCGAAGCCAAACAAAAGGAGCAAGCCGTGAACACAAAACGTAAAGCCAGAAGCTGTGGCGATGAAACCCGCAAAAGGCCATAGTTATGCCGATGTGCTGAAGGACTTGCGCGCGAAGATTACTACTGATGAGTCAATCAAAGTAAGCTCCGTTAGGAAAACGAAGGTAGTGGCCATATTTTTCGAGTTTGGTAGGGTAGAAAAGGTTACGTCAGAGTTTGTGCATGATCTGAAAAGCACTGTGCAGGACACGGCTTCCATCGCGAAGTTAAAGCCGAGCGCCACGATTGAGATACGAGACCTCGACTCCCTGACGGCCAAGGCGAAGGTAGAAACAGCAGTCCGGAAACTGCTCACCAAACAAGAGGAACAGATACAGACGAGGACCACGGCGCCGAACGTGCGAGAAGAAGTACGTGCTGTCCTCACGCTATTTGCAGAAGGGTCCGCGAAGCTCATTGAGATCGGCGATATAAAAATCGGCTGGATCCGAGGCAAGGCGCACTTATGCGAGCAAATTAAGAGATGTTATTGCTGCTTTGGGAAAGGGCACACACAAGCAAACTGCACTGGCCCTGATAGAAGGAATATATGCATCAGATGCGGGAAACCAGGGCACAAAATAAAAGACTGCAAAGCAGCCACCAATTGCATTCGCTGCGTAGACGCGACCGTACCGAACACCTGCTTGAGTCAAGGCAATGCCCTCTAGCTAGGAACTGATGAGAGTATTCCAGGCAAACAGAAGAATCTCTGCTCGAACAGCTCGATAGCTGTGGAGAGGAAGCTAGGTGAGGTCAGCACTAGCGAGCAGTACGAACGGATCGCCAAGGAACCTGGTTTGAGGACAAAACAGGAACGGTGGTAGTGCAGTCGCCGTCACTCAGCACAGAGCCGGCCGCTGCTACACATACATATTCGGTATTTCAACGCCAAGTCAGTCGAGCGGAGCGCTCCTATTATAAACACACGAGAAATGCACATACCAGTCTTGGCTGTCAGACTGGGGCGGGCAACACGGCAAGGACACTACTTTTAGAAGACCGGAAAGTGAACACACCACTCCCGATATCACCCTAGTGACTGATAGTCTGGAAGAACATACTGGAAGGGACCATCAATATATCACTGTCTGGATCAACAGATTAAACAAAGGACACTCGAAAAGGAACATAGCCAAAATGACCACTGAAGCATCCCCAGCTCACTTTGATGCTTATTCCACGGCGCATATTAGTGGAAACGAAGATGCAGCGCATTACCACAGGCTACGATACATTTTCGCTCCATGCACGGCTACGCTCAAGAAGATTACTAGTGTACTGGTGGACAACAGAAATCGCAAAGCTCAGACAAACCGGCTTACGTAATAGAAAAAAGTACACCAGAGCCAGGCGAAACAGAGAAGCAGGACGGGAAGCTGATGATCTCAGACAGTTCAGCGCTGAAAAAAACAATCATCGGTCTGAAAAGGCAAATGGGAGGAGCTTCGAAGGGATCTAAATAAGAGCATACTGGAGAGCGCCAGGAAAATGCTTGAGAAACTTATACAGCGCAGGCTAGCAAAGTCTGTTTAGAGTGCAGGAGGTTTACCAGGGAGGCAATGTGGTTTCCTACTTGGATAATCAAGCCTCAGCACAATAGACAAAGTGGTAAGCAGCGCAAGTCGCGCTCAACGCAGACGCTAATACCCGAACCACATCACCGTCCTAGCAGCTTGATGTACGAAACGCCTCTACTACCTTGCGATGGATAGGCACTATAAAGGCACTATGGTAAAGGTTTCGAACACTTGCATACCTACTAAGGATTCTCCAGAGCTACCTGAGTGAGTGTGAATTTCTGTACCACACACAAGATGGTCAGAAAAAACGGTAATGTCTGGCGCCCCGATCTCTGGTATCTGAGCTAAGACGAGATCTTGGGCATAGAAATGCCAGAAGACACATATCTAGCGGGATACGCGGACGATGAAGCGGCGGTCATACCAGCTCGGGACACTTATGACGCTAGAAAGAAGCTGAAACAAGTCATGATAAGGACGCAAATATGGCTTGAGGACCACGGCCTGGAATTCGCCAAACATAAAACCGAAGCCATCCTTATGACACGAGGTCACATGCCACTCGAGGTCAGCATGCAAATAGGCAACACGTCCTTATTGACTCAAAAAGTAGTGAACTACTTAGGTATTCAACTTGACTGCAGGCTTACTTTCTGGGCCTAGAATAGGATTGCTCCGCTATTGACTTTTCAGAGATTAGCAAACTGTCTGAAATGCCTTCGAACTTTCGGATATGAAACTGTTAGCCGCGAACGGTACACCAATTGAAGTTTTTGGTGAAATAATTCTAAACCTTAACCTAAGCCTGCAAAGGGAATTTGTGTGGAGTTTTGTGATTTCTGACGAAAAACTGCTTACACTCACTGCTTACTCAAGTCAACTCGACAAGTGTATCAACCGTTAATGCAAGCTAAAATTTTTCAGACTTACTTAAAGATAGTCCGATATCACTCGACCGCTGCCTGTCGAAACCATAGTCTACTGTCACCCACCACATCATCACTACGGGTCAACCAGTTTTTTCCCGACCGAGACGTCTTTCTCCAGAAAAACGGGCCACCGCACGGGCTGAATTTAAGCTTTTGATGAAACTGGGAATATGTAGATCATCCAGCAGTAATTGGGCAAGCCCACTGCACATGGTCCGCAAGGCTGACGGGTCCTGTAGGCCATTTGGCGACTATCGCGCCTTAAATTCAGTTACAGTACCCGACAGGTACCGATTGCCCTTTCTGCACGACTTGACACACATACTTGCAGGTAAAGTAATATTTTCGAAAATCGATTTGCTGAGAGCCTTCCACCAGATCCGCATTCACCCAGAAGGCGTTTGTAGGACTGCCATTGCATCACCATTCGGCTTATACGAATTTACACACATGACATTTGGGTTGACAACGCCGCGCAAACGTTTCAAAGAGTTTTAAACGAGGTTTTGCATGGTATCAATAACATTTTCATCTATTTGGATGACATCTGCATAGCTTCATGTTCTCAAGAGGATCATCGTAAAGATTTGCATTTGGTTTTTCAACGCTTGCGTGAGCACAAACTTACCATAAACGTCGCAAAGTCAGTTCTTGGCGTAACAGAACTTGAATTTCTTGGTCATCTCATCAAAAGAGGTGGTATAATACCGATCTCAAGCCGTGTGTAGGCAATTACAAAAATTAAGCTGCCTACATTAGCTAAAGAGCTGAAACGTTTCCTCACTATGGTTAACATTTGCAGACCGTTCTTGTCTCAACCACTGCTTCATCAAGCGCCGTTGTTAAAGATGGTCCCTGGGAACATAAGCAACGATAAAACAGTGTTAGCTTGGTCTGATAAAAACATTCGCCATTTCGAAGCATGTAAGGAAAGCCTTGCAAAGTGCACCTTACGTGCTCATCCGATGCCTAATGCGACACTTTCCTTGGGTTTCCATGGGTTGATGCTTCGGACAATGCCAGTGGCGCTGTTCTACACCAGGTTTTCAACAACACGCTTCAACCATTAGGTCTCTTCCAACGATCATTTTCAAAGGCTGAACAACGATACAGCACTTACGATAGAGAACTTACTGCGATGTTCCGTGCTATACGCAACTTTCTTTTTATGCTAGAAGGGCGAGATTGTCACGTTTACACCGACCATAAGCCGCTAATTTATGCTTTTCGGCAGCGCCTCGAAAAAGCCTCCGATCGTCAAGCTCGTCAATTAGACTTTATCGCTCAAATTATAACGGACACTCGGCATATTCCTGGTCAACAAAACATTGCGGCAGACCTCCTATCTCGCATTGAGTCCATAACAGCGGAGGCGATTAATTAATATGATCTAGCCGATCACCAAGCCAACGATGAGAAACTTCAATCCTATTTACATGGTAACGTAAATCCTTCACTTAAACTAACATGCTATGTTCTACCTTCAGGCTCGAAGAGAGTTTATTGTGACAGCTTAACTGGCCGCATACGACCTTTTGTAACAAAAAAGTTTAGACAGGCAGTACTCCGAGCAACACACAACATTTCGCATCCAAGCATGCGAGCTACGTCAAAGTTGATGACCGAGCGTTTCGTTTGGCCTGGTATACAACGGGATAGTCACCAGTTTCCAAAGCACTGTATCCAGTGCCAACGTAACAAAATTGGCCGACATAGCGTGTCACCGTTCAAACGTCGTGAATGCCCGAGCCTAAGTTTTTCACATTTACATATTGACATCGTAGGACCGTTTCCGTTATCTGACGGTAAGCGCTACTGCCTCACCGTAATTGATCGCTTCACTCGATACCCAGATGCGATAGCAATACCGGACAGCACGGCACCAACTGTAGCAAAAGCCTTGATAGAGAGCTGGATAGCGCGCTTTGGCGTTCCACTTGACATAACTTCAGATCTTGGGCATCAATTCGAAAGTTCCTTTTACAATGTCTTGGCATTAAGCATCTACGCACAACTGCTTATCATCCGCAAACCAACGGCATGGTCGAGCGATGGCATCGGACTCTAAAATCGGCAATCTTATGTCATAACGTCGAATGATGGACAAGTTTTTTACCTCTTATTTTATTAGGACTTCGGTGTTCATTCAAGATTGACATTGACGCATCCGCGGCTGAATTAGTTTGTGGAACAACCTTACGTTTACCATCGGAGTTCTTTATATATGGCAGCCGACCTAGTAGCGAAACGGAAATGGTAACACATCTTCGACATGTCACGAGAAATATTCACCCAGTTGATACTACTTGGCACACAAAAGAAAAATCCTTTGTGCACACTAATCTTACGACGTGCGATCAAGTTTTCGTTAGAGATCTTTCTTTTCGTCCATCATTAACGCCACCTTACAAAGGACCATACAAAGTGTTAGAACGTCATCCTAAATACTTCACTGTGAGCATCAACGACAACAAGGTGAACATCTCCATTGACCCGTTAAAGCCAGCATTCATTGCCACACCCTGTAACTAGGAGGGGAGTACTGTGGGGACACCACAACTAGATTAAGCTTATTACATTCTTAATAATTATCTTTTAATTTGTTCATATACTTTTATTCATTCTTAATACTTTATAAATGCAACCATGTGTGACTTTTCATTTGCTTTTAACTTCTCATTCTTTCGCTTTGTACTGTTGAGCTAATCATTTTCGGTCTCGTTCTTTTTGGAACGAACCGCACAAGTAAACCCATCGTTTTCTCTATTCACTAGCTCCCACATATAGTAGCTAATTTGCTACAAATATACGCGATCAGAGACCAAATAAAACGTGCGAGTCTCAACTTAAAATCACAACGAACAGAACCATAGAAAGTCAGAAAACTAAACTCGATAACGAGCAATAGCCAATTTGAATGGCGCGCCTACCAAAGACCTATAAACTCACAAGTAGCTCAAAAAAACAAAGGGCGAAACAGATGCAAGATATTCAACAGCTAGTTATACCTATATGCATAGAAAATGGCTTGGGTATGCATTCCGATCACTCGCCTATATACCTTACACTTCGAGAAAGCGTGGTTACAAAAGAAGAACTGTAATAAATAAACATTCCGACTGGTAACTTTTCAAAAAAATGCTGTCGGGCAGGATAACTCGAATTTTAGAAAATGCTCTAGAAGAAAAGAGGATGCTCTGCGACCTTTGTCGATGTTGACAAAGTATGCCAGCGGCTTACTAAGTACTAGAATTAAATAACTGCTACCCGATGAATATCATCATATGCTAAAGTCATATCTGTCGGTTATATTTACCAAATAAGGTGATGAGTATAGTGAGCTGAAAGAATCAGAAGCTGGAGTTCCCCAGGGGAGTGTGCTGGGACCAATTTTTTATAACCAGCTGAGAATGTTTTTGCTTATACATAGACCTGTACAATGGAAATACTATACTCTCACCGCGTGAACAGAATTGCCGCGGTGAGTGGGCAACGGGTTGACGCGTACCCGTGTCAAAATTAGAACGCATTTAATAGTTTGAAACAAGGCATATCTATACGCCTATAGATACGCCTTGGTATGAAATTGAACAGAATTGTGGCGGGGACAGATTTTTTGTCGCCGGTTATTTATTTCTAGTTTCTCCGACGAGTTGAAGATTCAGGGTTGCTTTTCTGATCACTTGATGCCAATTTGTTTGTTTACAAGCAACCGCAGGCAAAGTAATAATTTTGATAATTTAAAAGAAATTTCCAATGAGTTTCAATAAAAAACTGATAGAAGAAGACCGAATGCACAAATGCATATACTACTTATCAGTTTAAGAATATCGTATGTACAGAAGAAGGATCAGATTTGGCAAAACATCGGGGAAATAGTAAATGCAAGCTGTAAATATTATGAAGTACATAATGTAAATGCTGTAAATATTATGAAATGCATCATGCTCGGCATGGGTCATGTGACCACCCGGCAATAGCAGATGAACCTCATTACACTGGATTGTTGGTGCTGCTGTTGTTAATAGTGAAGTTTATGTGTTGATAATGCTGCTGCCACTGTTGCTTCCGATCTTCTACATCAACGCCAGCATACCATTTCGACAATTTTAGCCATAAAATGTAGCGAAGCGCATTTATAATTACTTCACTAATAATTTACTTTATTTTGTATAGAGTAACATTTTTAGCGGATAGTTGTAGACTCCGATGAAAGACACTTCGGGACACGCTAACGAGCTGGCGCACCAGTACCGACAAAAACGTGGAAGTTATAAGAAACATTATCCTTCTTGGATGATTTGAACTATTCGAAGGCGTAAGTATTGCAGATAGTTACTTCAATATGCTTATGATTCTAAATCTTATAATAACATTACTTATATACATAACTTTTTATTTATTAAAGACTGTCGGTAGCGTTGAAATCGAAGTAGAGGCAGCTAATAGTTTCTTGGAAGATGTGGAGGATATAATGCAATATAGGAAATTCCAAAACGGTGGAAAAGTTGGAGTCTGAATCACCTTGTTCTTTGTCACGTTCAGGCGGAAGGGTAACCAAGCGACGCGCCGATGCTGAAGGATAGTTTCCCAAAGCAATGGAGCAATGCATTGCCTCAGTTTCAGATCTTGTTAAAGCGCAATAAAAAAATTCAACATTCGCACTTTTTGAATCTTTTGCTCAAATGAAATAAATGCGATAAATGAAATAATAATTACATGATTACATTATAAATAAGTTGGAATTGAATGAAATGAAAAATTATGCTAGTGTTGCATGAAGAATTAGCAAAATGCGGTAAATGAAATAATGATTATATGAATACGTGCAGCGGAAACCGGTAATGAAAAAAAATCACTTTCTGAAATATCACCTTGTTATTACTTCTTTCAATTTTACTTACGTGTAGGTGTGTATGTTGTAGTCTTAAGAAGCGAGCGGTGATCATGGTAAAAAGGTATGAAGCAATTGTATAAGATGTTGTACGTTGTGTCGAGCTGTTTTGACACTCCCTTAGTCAAATGTGGTACGCATATGACCAGTTTTTCAGTACTGTTGTGAGGGGAATAATTAATATTTCCTCAATTATTAAATGGTATAAATGCGCGGGATTCTCTGCAAGTCCCTGGCCCCTGAACACCATTTTCGAGGTGGTCGCTGAAATATCTACTCTTCCTATCGAGCATTAGCTAGTTATGAAGCACAATTGTCGCTAACACAATTTTATCCACATTTTTTGGTGCTGCGTGAATATTGGTGTGTAGGACTCTCCATCTGTTAGCCAATATTCAGACAAACCGGCTTACGTAATAGAAAAAAGTACACCAGAGCCAGGCGAAACAGAGAAGCAGGACGGGAAGCTGATGATCTCAGACAGTTCAGCGCTGAAAAAAACAATCATCGGTCTGAAAAGGCAAATGGGAGGAGCTTCGAAGGGATCTAAATAAGAGCATACTGGAGAGCGCCAGGAAAATGCTTGAGAAACTTATACAGCGCAGGCTAGCAAAGTCTGTTTAGAGTGCAGGAGGTTTACCAGGGAGGCAATGTGGTTTCCTACTTGGATAATCAAGCCTCAGCACAATAGACAAAGTGGTAAGCAGCGCAAGTCGCGCTCAACGCAGACGCTAATACCCGAACCACATCACCGTCCTAGCAGCTTGATGTACGAAACGCCTCTACTACCTTGCGATGGATAGGCACTATAAAGGCACTATGGTAAAGGTTTCGAACACTTGCATACCTACTAAGGATTCTCCAGAGCTACCTGAGTGAGTGTGAATTTCTGTACCACACACAAGATGGTCAGAAAAACGGTAATGTCTGGCACAGCTCAAGGATCTACTCTCGGCCCCGATCTCTGGTATCTGAGCTAAGACGAGATCTTGGGCATAGAAATGCCAGAAGACACATATCTAGCGGGATACGCGGACGATGAAGCGGCGGTCATACCAGCTCGGGACACTTATGACGCTAGAAAGAAGCTGAAACAAGTCATGATAAGGACGCAAATATGGCTTGAGGACCACGGCCTGGAATTCGCCAAACATAAAACCGAAGCCATCCTTATGACACGAGGTCACATGCCACTCGAGGTCAGCATGCAAATAGGCAACACGTCCTTATTGACTCAAAAAGTAGTGAACTACTTAGGTATTCAACTTGACTGCAGGCTTACTTTCTGGGCCTAGAATAGGATTGCTCCGCTATTGACTTTTCAGAGATTAGCAAACTGTCTGAAATGCCTTCGAACTTTCGGATATGAAACTGTTAGCCGCGAACGGTACACCAATTGAAGTTTTTGGTGAAATAATTCTAAACCTTAACCTAAGCCTGCAAAGGGAATTTGTGTGGAGTTTTGTGATTTCTGATGAAAAACTGCTTACACTCACTGCTTACTCAAGTCAACTCGACAAGTGTATCAACCGTTAATGCAAGCTAAAATTTTTCAGACTTACTTAAAGATAGTCCGATATCACTCGACCGCTGCCTGTCGAAACCATAGCAAAGTCTACTGTCACCCACCACATCATCACTACGGGTCAACCAGTTTTTTCCCGACCGAGACGTCTTTCTCCAGAAAAACGGGCCACCGCACGGGCTGAATTTAAGCTTTTGATGAAACTGGGAATATGTAGATCATCCAGCAGTAATTGGGCAAGCCCACTGCACATGGTCCGCAAGGCTGACGGGTCCTGTAGGCCATTTGGCGACTATCGCGCCTTAAATTCAGTTACAGTACCCGACAGGTACCGATTGCCCTTTCTGCACGACTTGACACACATACTTGCAGGTAAAGTAATATTTTCGAAAATCGATTTGCTGAGAGCCTTCCACCAGATCCGCATTCACCCAGAAGGCGTTTGTAGGACTGCCATTGCATCACCATTCGGCTTATAGGAATTTACACACATGACATTTGGGTTGCGCAACGCCGCGCAAACGTTTCAAAGAGTTTTAAACGAGGTTTTGCATGGTATCAATAACATTTTCATCTATTTGGATGACATCTGCATAGCTTCATGTTCTCAAGAGGATCATCGTAAAGATTTGCATTTGGTTTTTCAACGCTTGCGTGAGCACAAACTTACCATAAACGTCGTAAAGTCAGTTCTTGGCGTAACAGAGCTTGAATTTCTTGGTCATCTCATCAAAAGAGATGGTATAATACCGATCTCAAGCCGTGTGTAGGCAATTACAAAAATTAAGCTGCCTACATTAGCTAAAGAGCTGAAACGTTTCCTCACTATGGTTAACATTTGCAGACCGTTCTTGTCTCAACCACTGCTTCATCAAGCGCCGTTGTTAAAGATGGTCCCTGGGAACATAAGCAACGATAAAACAGTGTTAGCTTGGTCTGATAAAAACATTCGCCATTTCGAAGCATGTAAGGAAAGCCTTGCAAAGTGCACCTTACGTGCTCATCCGATGCCTAATGCGACACTTTCCTTGGGTTTCCATGGGTTGATGCTTCGGACAATGCCAGTGGCGCTGTTCTACACCAGGTTTTCAATAACACGCTTCAACCATTAGGTCTCTTCCAACGATCATTTTCAAAGGCTGAACAGCGATACAGCACTTACGATAGAGAACTTACTGCGATGTTCCATGCTATACGCAACTTTCTTTTTATGCTAGAAGGGCGAGATTGTCACGTTTACACCGACCATAAGCCGCTAATTTATGCTTTTCGGCAGCGCCTCGAAAAAGCCTCCGATCGTCAAGCTCGTCAATTAGAATTTATCGCTCAAATTATAACGGACACTCGGCATATTCCTGGTCAACAAAACATTGCGGCAGACCTCCTATCTCGCATTGAGTCCATAACAGCGGAGCCGATTAATTAATATGATCTAGCCGATCACCAAGCCAACGATGAGAAACTTCAATCCTATTTAAATGGTAACGTAAATCCTTCACTTAAACTAACATGCTATGTTCTACCTTCAGGCTCGAAGAGAGTTTATTGTGACAGCTCAACTGGCCGCATACGACCTTTTGTAACAAAAAAGTCTAGACAGGCAGTACTCCGAGCAACACACAACATTTCGCATCCAAGCATGCGAGCTACGTCAAAGTTGATGACCGAGCGTTTCGTTTGGCCTGGTATACAACGGGATAGTCACCAGTTTCCAAAGCACTGTATCCAGTGCCAACGTAACAAAATTGGCCGACATAGCGTGTCACCGTTCAAACGTCGTGAATGCCCGAGCCTAAGTTTTTCACATTTACATATTGACATCGTAGGACCGTTTCCGTTATCTGACGGTAAGCGCTATTGCCTCACCGTAATTGATCGCTTCACTCGATACCCAGATGCGATAGCAATACCGGACAGCACGGCACCAACTGTAGCAAAAGCCTTGATAGAGAGCTGGATAGCGCGCTTTGGCGTTCCACTTGACATAACTTCAGATCTTGGGCATCAATTCGAAAGTTCCTTTTACAATGTCTTGGCATTAAGCATCTACGCACAACTGCTTATCATCCGCAAACCAACGGCATGGTCGAGCGATGGCATCGGACTCTAAAATCGGCAATCTTATGTCATAACGTCGAATGATGGACAAGTTTTTTACCTCTTATTTTATTAGGACTTCGGTGTTCATTCAAGATTGACATTGACGCATCCGCGGCTGAATTAGTTTGTGGAACGACCTTACGTTTACCATCGGAGTTCTTTATATATGGCAGCCGACCTAGTAGCGAAACGGAAATGGTAACACATCTTCGACATGTCACGAGAAATATTCACCCAGTTGATACTACTTGGCACACAAAAGAAAAATCCTTTGTGCACACTAATCTTACGACGTGCGATCAAGTTTTCGTTAGAGATCTTTCTGTTCGTCCATCATTAACGCCACCTTACAAAGGACCATACAAAGTGTTAGAACGTCATCCTAAATACTTCACTGTGAGCATCAACGACAACAAGGTGAACATCTCCATTGACCCGTTAAAGCCAGCATTCATTGCCACACCCTGTAACTAGGAGGGGAGTACTGTGGGGACACCACAACTAGATTAAGCTTATTACATTCTTAATAATTATCTTTTAATTTGTTCATATACTTTTATTCATTCTTAATACTTTATAAATGCAACCATGTGTGACTTTTCATTTGCTTTTAACTTCTCATTCTTTCGCTTTGTACTGTTGAGCTAATCATTTTCGGTCTCGTTCTTTTTGGAACGAACCGCACAAGTAAACCCATCGTTTTCTCTATTCACTAGCTCCCACATATAGTAGCTAATTTGCTACAAATATACGCGATCAGAGACCAAATAAAACGTGCGAGTCTCAACTTAAAATCACAACGAACAGAACCATAGAAAGTCAGAAAACTAAACTCGATAACGAGCAATAGCCAATTTGAATGGCGCGCCTACCAAAGACCTATAAACTCACAAGTAGCTCAAAAAAACAAAGGGCGAAACAGATGCAAGATATTCAACAGCTAGTTATACCTATATGCATAGAAAATGGCTTGGGTATGCATTCCGATCACTCGCCTATATACCTTACACTTCGAGAAAGCGTGGTTACAAAAGAAGAACTGTAATAAATAAACATTCCGACTGGTAACTTTTCAAAAAAATGCTGTCGGGCAGGATAACTCGAATTTTAGAAAATGCTCTAGAAGAAAAGAGGATGCTCTGCGACCTTTGTCGATGTTGACAAAGTATGCCAGCGGCTTACTAAGTACTAGAATTAAATAACTGCTGCCCGATGAATATCATCATATGCTAAAGTCATATCTGTCGGTTATATTTACCAAATAAGGTGATGAGTATAGTGAGCTGAAAGAATCAGAAGCTGGAGTTCCCCAGGGGAGTGTGCTGGGACCAATTTTTTATAACCAGCTGAGAATGTTTTTGCTTATACATAGACCTGTACAATGGAAATACTATACTCTCACCGCGTGAACAGAATTGCCGCGGTGAGTGGGCAACGGGTTGACGCGTACCCGTGTCAAAATTAGAATGCATTTAATAGTTTGAAACAAGGCATATCTATACGCCTATAGATACGCCTTGGTATGAAATTGAACAGAATTGTGGCGGGGACAGATTTTTTGTCGCCGGTTATTTATTTCTAGTTTCTCCGACGAGTTGAAGATTCAGGGTTGCTTTTCTGATCACTTGATGCCAATTTGTTTGTTTACAAGCAACCGCAGGCAAAGTAATAATTTTGATAATTTAAAAGAAATTTCCAATGAGTTTCAATAAAAAACTGATAGAAGAAGACCGAATGCACAAATGCATATACTACTTATCAGTTTAAGAATATCGTATGTACAGAAGAAGGATCAGATTTGGCAAAACATCGGGGAAATAGTAAATGCAAGCTGTAAATATTATGAAGTACATAATGTAAATGCTGTAAATATTATGAAATGCATCATGCTCGGCATGGGTCATGTGACCACCCGGCAATAGCAGATGAACCTCATTACACTGGATTGTTGGTGCTGCTGTTGTTAATAGTGAAGTTTATGTGTTGATAATGCTGCTGCCACTGTTGCTTCCGATCTTCTACATCAACGCCAGCATACCATTTCGACAATTTTAGCCATAAAATGTAGCGAAGCGCATTTATAATTACTTCACTAATAATTTACTTTATTTTGTATAGAGTAACATTTTTAGCGGATAGTTGTAGACTCCGATGAAAGACACTTCGGGACACGCTAACGAGCTGGCGCACCAGTACCGACAAAAACGTGGAAGTTATAAGAAACATTATCCTTCTTGGATGATTTGAACTATTCGAAGGCGTAAGTATTGCAGATAGTTACTTCAATATGCTTATGATTCTAAATCTTATAATAACATTACTTATATACATAACTTTTTATTTATTAAAGACTGTCGGTAGCGTTGAAATCGAAGTAGAGGCAGCTAATAGTTTCTTGGAAGATGTGGAGGATATAATGCAATATAGGAAATTCCAAAACGGTGGAAAAGTTGGAGTCTGAATCACCTTGTTCTTTGTCACGTTCAGGCGGAAGGGTAACCAAGCGACGCGCCGATGCTGAAGGATAGTTTCCCAAAGCAATGGAGCAATGCATTGCCTCAGTTTCAGATCTTGTTAAAGCGCAATAAAAAAATTCAACATTCGCACTTTTTGAATCTTTTGCTCAAATGAAATAAATGCGATAAATGAAATAATAATTACATGATTACATTATAAATAAGTTGGAATTGAATGAAATGAAAAATTATGCTAGTGTTGCATGAAGAATTAGCAAAATGCGGTAAATGAAATAATGATTATATGAATACGTGCAGCGGAAACCGGTAATGAAAAAAAATCACTTTCTGAAATATCACCTTGTTATTACTTCTTTCAATTTTACTTACGTGTAGGTGTGTATGTTGTAGTCTTAAGAAGCGAGCGGTGATCATGGTAAAAAGGTATGAAGCAATTGTATAAGATGTTGTACGTTGTGTCGAGCTGTTTTGACACTCCCTTAGTCAAATGTGGTACGCATATGACCAGTTTTTCAGTACTGTTGTGAGGGGAATAATTAATATTTCCTCAATTATTAAATGGTATAAATGCGCGGGATTCTCTGCAAGTCCCTGGCCCCTGAACACCATTTTCGAGGTGGTCGCTGAAATATCTACTCTTCCTATCGAGCATTAGCTAGTTATGAAGCACAATTGTCGCTAACACAATTTTATCCACATTTTTTGGTGCTGCGTGAATATTGGTGTGTAGGACTCTCCATCTGTTAGCCAATATTCAGACAAACCGGCTTACGTAATAGAAAAAAGTACACCAGAGCCAGGCGAAACAGAGAAGCAGGACGGGAAGCTGATGATCTCAGACAGTTCAGCGCTGAAAAAAACAATCATCGGTCTGAAAAGGCAAATGGGAGGAGCTTCGAAGGGATCTAAATAAGAGCATACTGGAGAGCGCCAGGAAAATGCTTGAGAAACTTATACAGCGCAGGCTAGCAAAGTCTGTTTAGAGTGCAGGAGGTTTACCAGGGAGGCAATGTGGTTTCCTACTTGGATAATCAAGCCTCAGCACAATAGACAAAGTGGTAAGCAGCGCAAGTCGCGCTCAACGCAGACGCTAATACCCGAACCACATCACCGTCCTAGCAGCTTGATGTACGAAACGCCTCTACTACCTTGCGATGGATAGGCACTATAAAGGCACTATGGTAAAGGTTTCGAACACTTGCATACCTACTAAGGATTCTCCAGAGCTACCTGAGTGAGTGTGAATTTCTGTACCACACACAAGATGGTCAGAAAAACGGTAATGTCTGGCACAGCTCAAGGATCTACTCTCGGCCCCGATCTCTGGTATCTGAGCTAAGACGAGATCTTGGGCATAGAAATGCCAGAAGACACATATCTAGCGGGATACGCGGACGATGAAGCGGCGGTCATACCAGCTCGGGACACTTATGACGCTAGAAAGAAGCTGAAACAAGTCATGATAAGGACGCAAATATGGCTTGAGGACCACGGCCTGGAATTCGCCAAACATAAAACCGAAGCCATCCTTATGACACGAGGTCACATGCCACTCGAGGTCAGCATGCAAATAGGCAACACGTCCTTATTGACTCAAAAAGTAGTGAACTACTTAGGTATTCAACTTGACTGCAGGCTTACTTTCTGGGCCTAGAATAGGATTGCTCCGCTATTGACTTTTCAGAGATTAGCAAACTGTCTGAAATGCCTTCGAACTTTCGGATATGAAACTGTTAGCCGCGAACGGTACACCAATTGAAGTTTTTGGTGAAATAATTCTAAACCTTAACCTAAGCCTGCAAAGGGAATTTGTGTGGAGTTTTGTGATTTCTGACGAAAAACTGCTTACACTCACTGCTTACTCAAGTCAACTCGACAAGTGTATCAACCGTTAATGCAAGCTAAAATTTTTCAGACTTACTTAAAGATAGTCCGATATCACTCGACCGCTGCCTGTCGAAACCATAGCAAAGTCTACTGTCACCCACCACATCATCACTACGGGTCAACCAGTTTTTTCCCGACCGAGACGTCTTTCTCCAGAAAAACGGGCCACCGCACGGGCTGAATTTAAGCTTTTGATGAAACTGGGAATATGTAGATCATCCAGCAGTAATTGGGCAAGCCCACTGCACATGGTCCGCAAGGCTGACGGGTCCTGTAGGCCATTTGGCGACTATCGCGCCTTAAATTCAGTTACAGTACCCGACAGGTACCGATTGCCCTTTCTGCACGACTTGACACACATACTTGCAGGTAAAGTAATATTTTCGAAAATCGATTTGCTGAGAGCCTTCCACCAGATCCGCATTCACCCAGAAGGCGTTTGTAGGACTGCCATTGCATCACCATTCGGCTTATACGAATTTACACACATGACATTTGGGTTGCGCAACGCCGCGCAAACGTTTCAAAGAGTTTTAAACGAGGTTTTGCATGGTATCAATAACATTTTCATCTATTTGGATGACATCTGCATAGCTTCATGTTCTCAAGAGGATCATCGTAAAGATTTGCATTTGGTTTTTCAACGCTTGCGTGAGCACAAACTTACCATAAACGTCGCAAAGTCAGTTCTTGGCGTAACAGAACTTGAATTTCTTGGTCATCTCATCAAAAGAGGTGGTATAATACCGATCTCAAGCCGTGTGTAGGCAATTACAAAAATTAAGCTGCCTACATTAGCTAAAGAGCTGAAACGTTTCCTCACTATGGTTAACATTTGCAGACCGTTCTTGTCTCAACCACTGCTTCATCAAGCGCCGTTGTTAAAGATGGTCCCTGGGAACATAAGCAACGATAAAACAGTGTTAGCTTGGTCTGATAAAAACATTCGCCATTTCGAAGCATGTAAGGAAAGCCTTGCAAAGTGCACCTTACGTGCTCATCCGATGCCTAATGCGACACTTTCCTTGGGTTTCCATGGGTTGATGCTTCGGACAATGCCAGTGGCGCTGTTCTACACCAGGTTTTCAACAACACGCTTCAACCATTAGGTCTCTTCCAACGATCATTTTCAAAGGCTGAACAACGATACAGCACTTACGATAGAGAACTTACTGCGATGTTCCGTGCTATACGCAACTTTCTTTTTATGCTAGAAGGGCGAGATTGTCACGTTTACACCGACCATAAGCCGCTAATTTATGCTTTTCGGCAGCGCCTCGAAAAAGCCTCCGATCGTCAAGCTCGTCAATTAGACTTTATCGCTCAAATTATAACGGACACTCGGCATATTCCTGGTCAACAAAACATTGCGGCAGACCTCCTATCTCGCATTGAGTCCATAACAGCGGAGGCGATTAATTAATATGATCTAGCCGATCACCAAGCCAACGATGAGAAACTTCAATCCTATTTAAATGGTAACGTAAATCCTTCACTTAAACTAACATGCTATGTTCTACCTTCAGGCTCGAAGAGAGTTTATTGTGACAGCTCAACTGGCCGCATACGACCTTTTGTAACAAAAAAGTTTAGACAGGCAGTACTCCGAGCAACACACAACATTTCGCATCCAAGCATGCGAGCTACGTCAAAGTTGATGACCGAGCGTTTCGTTTGGCCTGGTATACAACGGGATAGTCACCAGTTTCCAAAGCACTGTATCCAGTGCCAACGTAACAAAATTGGCCGACATAGCGTGTCACCGTTCAAACGTCGTGAATGCCCGAGCCTAAGTTTTTCACATTTACATATTGACATCGTAGGACCGTTTCCGTTATCTGACGGTAAGCGCTACTGCCTCACCGTAATTGATCGCTTCACTCGATACCCAGATGCGATAGCAATACCGGACAGCACGGCACCAACTGTAGCAAAAGCCTTGATAGAGAGCTGGATAGCGCGCTTTGGCGTTCCACTTGACATAACTTCAGATCTTGGGCATCAATTCGAAAGTTCCTTTTACAATGTCTTGGCATTAAGCATCTACGCACAACTGCTTATCATCCGCAAACCAACGGCATGGTCGAGCGATGGCATCGGACTCTAAAATCGGCAATCTTATGTCATAACGTCGAATGATGGACAAGTTTTTTACCTCTTATTTTATTAGGACTTCGGTGTTCATTCAAGATTGACATTGACGCATCCGCGGCTGAATTAGTTTGTGGAACGACCTTACGTTTACCATCGGAGTTCTTTATATATGGCAGCCGACCTAGTAGCGAAACGGAAATGGTAACACATCTTCGACATGTCACGAGAAATATTCACCCAGTTGATACTACTTGGCACACAAAAGAAAAATCCTTTGTGCACACTAATCTTACGACGTGCGATCAAGTTTTCGTTAGAGATCTTTCTGTTCGTCCATCATTAACGCCACCTTACAAAGGACCATACAAAGTGTTAGAACGTCATCCTAAATACTTCACTGTGAGCATCAACGACAACAAGGTGAACATCTCCATTGACCCGTTAAAGCCAGCATTCATTGCCACACCCTGTAACTAGGAGGGGAGTACTGTGGGGACACCACAACTAGATTAAGCTTATTACATTCTTAATAATTATCTTTTAATTTGTTCATATACTTTTATTCATTCTTAATACTTTATAAATGCAACCATGTGTGACTTTTCATTTGCTTTTAACTTCTCATTCTTTCGCTTTGTACTGTTGAGCTAATCATTTTCGGTCTCGTTCTTTTCGGAACGAACCGCACAAGTAAACCCATCGTTTTCTCTATTCACTAGCTCCCACATATAGTAGCTAATTTGCTACAAATATACGCGATCAGAGACCAAATAAAACGTGCGAGTCTCAACTTAAAATCACAACGAACAGAACCATAGAAAGTCAGAAAACTAAACTCGATAACGAGCAATAGCCAATTTGAATGGCGCGCCTACCAAAGACCTATAAACTCACAAGTAGCTCAAAAAAACAAAGGGCGAAACAGATGCAAGATATTCAACAGCTAGTTATACCTATATGCATAGAAAATGGCTTGGGTATGCATTCCGATCACTCGCCTATATACCTTACACTTCGAGAAAGCGTGGTTACAAAAGAAGAACTGTAATAAATAAACATTCCGACTGGTAACTTTTCAAAAAAATGCTGTCGGGCAGGATAACTCGAATTTTAGAAAATGCTCTAGAAGAAAAGAGGATGCTCTGCGACCTTTGTCGATGTTGACAAAGTATGCCAGCGGCTTACTAAGTACTAGAATTAAATAACTGCTACCCGATGAATATCATCATATGCTAAAGTCATATCTGTCGGTTATATTTACCAAATAAGGTGATGAGTATAGTGAGCTGAAAGAATCAGAAGCTGGAGTTCCCCAGGGGAGTGTGCTGGGACCAATTTTTTATAACCAGCTGAGAATGTTTTTGCTTATACATAGACCTGTACAATGGAAATACTATACTCTCACCGCGTGAACAGAATTGCCGCGGTGAGTGGGCAACGGGTTGACGCGTACCCGTGTCAAAATTAGAACGCATTTAATAGTTTGAAACAAGGCATATCTATACGCCTATAGATACGCCTTGGTATGAAATTGAACAGAATTGTGGCGGGGACAGATTTTTTGTCGCCGGTTATTTATTTCTAGTTTCTCCGACGAGTTGAAGATTCAGGGTTGCTTTTCTGATCACTTGATGCCAATTTGTTTGTTTACAAGCAACCGCAGGCAAAGTAATAATTTTGATAATTTAAAAGAAATTTCCAATGAGTTTCAATAAAAAACTGATAGAAGAAGACCGAATGCACAAATGCATATACTACTTATCAGTTTAAGAATATCGTATGTACAGAAGAAGGATCAGATTTGGCAAAACATCGGGGAAATAGTAAATGCAAGCTGTAAATATTATGAAGTACATAATGTAAATGCTGTAAATATTATGAAATGCATCATGCTCGGCATGGGTCATGTGACCACCCGGCAATAGCAGATGAACCTCATTACACTGGATTGTTGGTGCTGCTGTTGTTAATAGTGAAGTTTATGTGTTGATAATGCTGCTGCCACTGTTGCTTCCGATCTTCTACATCAACGCCAGCATACCATTTCGACAATTTTAGCCATAAAATGTAGCGAAGCGCATTTATAATTACTTCACTAATAATTTACTTTATTTTGTATAGAGTAACATTTTTAGCGGATAGTTGTAGACTCCGATGAAAGACACTTCGGGACACGCTAACGAGCTGGCGCACCAGTACCGACAAAAACGTGGAAGTTATAAGAAACATTATCCTTCTTGGATGATTTGAACTATTCGAAGGCGTAAGTATTGCAGATAGTTACTTCAATATGCTTATGATTCTAAATCTTATAATAACATTACTTATATACATAACTTTTTATTTATTAAAGACTGTCGGTAGCGTTGAAATCGAAGTAGAGGCAGCTAATAGTTTCTTGGAAGATGTGGAGGATATAATGCAATATAGGAAATTCCAAAACGGTGGAAAAGTTGGAGTCTGAATCACCTTGTTCTTTGTCACGTTCAGGCGGAAGGGTAACCAAGCGACGCGCCGATGCTGAAGGATAGTTTCCCAAAGCAATGGAGCAATGCATTGCCTCAGTTTCAGATCTTGTTAAAGCGCAATAAAAAAATTCAACATTCGCACTTTTTGAATCTTTTGCTCAAATGAAATAAATGCGATAAATGAAATAATAATTACATGATTACATTATAAATAAGTTGGAATTGAATGAAATGAAAAATTATGCTAGTGTTGCATGAAGAATTAGCAAAATGCGGTAAATGAAATAATGATTATATGAATACGTGCAGCGGAAACCGGTAATGAAAAAAAATCACTTTCTGAAATATCACCTTGTTATTACTTCTTTCAATTTTACTTACGTGTAGGTGTGTATGTTGTAGTCTTAAGAAGCGAGCGGTGATCATGGTAAAAAGGTATGAAGCAATTGTATAAGATGTTGTACGTTGTGTCGAGCTGTTTTGACACTCCCTTAGTCAAATGTGGTACGCATATGACCAGTTTTTCAGTACTGTTGTGAGGGGAATAATTAATATTTCCTCAATTATTAAATGGTATAAATGCGCGGGATTCTCTGCAAGTCCCTGGCCCCTGAACACCATTTTCGAGGTGGTCGCTGAAATATCTACTCTTCCTATCGAGCATTAGCTAGTTATGAAGCACAATTGTCGCTAACACAATTTTATCCACATTTTTTGGTGCTGCGTGAATATTGGTGTGTAGGACTCTCCATCTGTTAGCCAATATTCAGACAAACCGGCTTACGTAATAGAAAAAAGTACACCAGAGCCAGGCGAAACAGAGAAGCAGGACGGGAAGCTGATGATCTCAGACAGTTCAGCGCTGAAAAAAACAATCATCGGTCTGAAAAGGCAAATGGGAGGAGCTTCGAAGGGATCTAAATAAGAGCATACTGGAGAGCGCCAGGAAAATGCTTGAGAAACTTATACAGCGCAGGCTAGCAAAGTCTGTTTAGAGTGCAGGAGGTTTACCAGGGAGGCAATGTGGTTTCCTACTTGGATAATCAAGCCTCAGCACAATAGACAAAGTGGTAAGCAGCGCAAGTCGCGCTCAACGCAGACGCTAATACCCGAACCACATCACCGTCCTAGCAGCTTGATGTACGAAACGCCTCTACTACCTTGCGATGGATAGGCACTATAAAGGCACTATGGTAAAGGTTTCGAACACTTGCATACCTACTAAGGATTCTCCAGAGCTACCTGAGTGAGTGTGAATTTCTGTACCACACACAAGATGGTCAGAAAAACGGTAATGTCTGGCACAGCTCAAGGATCTACTCTCGGCCCCGATCTCTGGTATCTGAGCTAAGACGAGATCTTGGGCATAGAAATGCCAGAAGACACATATCTAGCGGGATACGCGGACGATGAAGCGGCGGTCATACCAGCTCGGGACACTTATGACGCTAGAAAGAAGCTGAAACAAGTCATGATAAGGACGCAAATATGGCTTGAGGACCACGGCCTGGAATTCGCCAAACATAAAACCGAAGCCATCCTTATGACACGAGGTCACATGCCACTCGAGGTCAGCATGCAAATAGGCAACACGTCCTTATTGACTCAAAAAGTAGTGAACTACTTAGGTATTCAACTTGACTGCAGGCTTACTTTCTGGGCCTAGAATAGGATTGCTCCGCTATTGACTTTTCAGAGATTAGCAAACTGTCTGAAATGCCTTCGAACTTTCGGATATGAAACTGTTAGCCGCGAACGGTACACCAATTGAAGTTTTTGGTGAAATAATTCTAAACCTTAACCTAAGCCTGCAAAGGGAATTTGTGTGGAGTTTTGTGATTTCTGACGAAAAACTGCTTACACTCACTGCTTACTCAAGTCAACTCGACAAGTGTATCAACCGTTAATGCAAGCTAAAATTTTTCAGACTTACTTAAAGATAGTCCGATATCACTCGACCGCTGCCTGTCGAAACCATAGCAAAGTCTACTGTCACCCACCACATCATCACTACGGGTCAACCAGTTTTTTCCCGACCGAGACGTCTTTCTCCAGAAAAACGGGCCACCGCACGGGCTGAATTTAAGCTTTTGATGAAACTGGGAATATGTAGATCATCCAGCAGTAATTGGGCAAGCCCACTGCACATGGTCCGCAAGGCTGACGGGTCCTGTAGGCCATTTGGCGACTATCGCGCCTTAAATTCAGTTACAGTACCCGACAGGTACCGATTGCCCTTTCTGCACGACTTGACACACATACTTGCAGGTAAAGTAATATTTTCGAAAATCGATTTGCTGAGAGCCTTCCACCAGATCCGCATTCACCCAGAAGGCGTTTGTAGGACTGCCATTGCATCACCATTCGGCTTATACGAATTTACACACATGACATTTGGGTTGCGCAACGCCGCGCAAACGTTTCAAAGAGTTTTAAACGAGGTTTTGCATGGTATCAATAACATTTTCATCTATTTGGATGACATCTGCATAGCTTCATGTTCTCAAGAGGATCATCGTAAAGATTTGCATTTGGTTTTTCAACGCTTGCGTGAGCACAAACTTACCATAAACGTCGTAAAGTCAGTT
>JAYXIM010000115.1:0-161222 GCA_037575425.1 Anastrepha fraterculus | reverse complement strand
CCACCAGGTGCTACTAAAATAGATGCAGTAACATATTGAGGGGGAAAAAATATTAGGAGAGGGGTGCGTGAATATTTTTAACAACAGTGGACACTCGATATGAACATTCGAGAAATACCTATCTATACTTCATCATTACCAGTAAATTTTTCTTTCAAGAGCTATCAGCAGACCAATAAAATGTCTTCTGTCTAGCAAAACGAAAAAAAAGAAAAACGAACAATCATCTCCCAACCGATTGTGTGACTCCGAAGCCCTTTGTTTGTTCCATTGCATGAACTCTTGTATCAATTCCGATACATTTTATTTATTTTATTATTAATAATCTAATAATGCAGTATTTCTTTTCATCAAAAAGAAAGTTATTTTTAATGAAGATTTGTAACATTTCTTACAGTTTATAGTGAAAAAAATTCAAGGAATACTTAGAATCCAATTAAACAATTCATTTAGTAACATTTCGCAGTAGGAGTTTATGGAAGAAAAATCTAGGCCAAAGTGGTTTGAAAGTGAACTAAATTCCTACACAATTCTAGAAATCGGAGCAAAGGAATCATAAATAGTTTTAACCATCTCTAACCGGAAAGTATAATGATTTCGTAAGCTGCGCTGGGGAATGTTGAAATTAATTTTGTCGAGTAACGATGGCGTGTCAATCGCTCCACTTATCAATTCGAAAACGAAAGTGATGGAGATTATAGTCCTTCAACTATCAAGTGATTTTAGGTCATTAACAGCGCATTTCCGAGAAGAGAGACAGCCTTTAATCTAAAGGGTTTTGCAATAACAGGTGTTATTTTGAATAGCCCGCTATTTCGGTAGATGCCACTTCTGAACCTCTCATTTTTTGACATTTGACAAGTAGAAACTACGCCATTAATAAAAATGACACGATACACGCTTAAACAACGCATTGAAATTATTAAAATTCACTATATAAATGGTGAAAATTTGAGAGAGACGATTCGTAAAACTCGAACATTTTTGAGTCATTGTGAAGCACCTTGTCGGACCGCAATACCAAAATTGGTAAAAAATTCGAGCCGTTGGGACAAGTTAGTGATGTGAAGAATAAAACCCGTGCACGTCGCTCAAGGACAGCCAAAAATATTGCTGTTGTAGCCGAAAGTGTTGAAGAAAACCCAGCTTTGTCCATTCGTCGTCGTTCTTTGGAATTAGACATTCCACATACGTCATTACACCGTATTTGGCATAAAGATTTGGGCCTTAAGGCTCTTAAAGTCCAGTTAACACAAGAACTCAAGCCGGCCGATCATCAACAACGTCGTGTCTATGGTGATTGGGTCGTTGAAATGCATGAAAATGATCCGGAACTCCATCGAAAAATTATCTTGACTGATGAGGCCCATTTCCCCCCCGGTGGCTTCTCAACAAACAAAACTGTCGGATCTGGGGCTCAGAAAATCCAAGAGTTATTGTTGAAAAGTCTCTCTGTCCTCAATGTGTGACTTTTTGGTGCGGTGGTCTGGCCAAGTCATTGGACCTTACTTTTTCGAAAATGAAGCTGGAGCAACAGTTACGGTGAATGGATTGCGCTATCGAGAGATGATTAAGGATTTTTTATGGCCGCAATTGGATGGTATTGATCTGTACAACGTTTCTTTTCAACAAGACGACGCTACGTGCCACACAAGTAACGAAACCATTGATCTTTTATCTTATTGGAAAACCCTTTATTTTCAAAAATCTGTGTAAAACCGATTAATCTAATCAAATAGGTTTGAAAAGTCTGTGCACATAGTGTGAGCTTGAACTTTATTTTTGAAAGCTGGTTTACAACATTCAGAGAAAACTAAAAGATTTCTAACAGTTAATGTACCTTTTATGAAATCATGTTGGCCTACAGAGATTAAACGATTAACTGCAAAATAAATTTTACCTTTCACAATAAGTTCAAATAATTTTGAAACCGTGAATAATTTGGAGATTGGGCTTTTTAATGGCAATATTGTTCTTATTGTCACTTTTAAACACTGGAATAATATTTAATTATTAGTAAAATTTTTTCTTGACTTTACATTTTTCCAGTTGTTACTTTCCACGAACTCTACCCGTTCAAGCGATTTGTTGAATATAAATAAAAGTGGATAGATAATTCCGCAGCAGTTTTTAAAAAGACTCGAAAATATCCCATCTACATCAGATTTGGTGAAGCCTTCAATTGCCTTTAACCTTAATTTTGTCTTCCATAAAAATTATTTCATAAATGCCTCCATGTTGTCACTACACAGACTCAGAAATTCGGCTATAAATTGGTGTGATCATTCTCAGTTAGTTTTTTCTTGAAAATCTTTGATATCCTTTTTTGTTTCGCTTCACAAACCGTGACATCATTGAAACAAATTTAACTATTTTTATAGTGACGCAGGAAACCACTTTGGGTGGTAAAATTTCAGGGTAATTTTTGAAAAGAAATCAAAAGAGGAGATTAAATAATATTGATCTGTAAGCATCCGGGATGAACTTTTCCGTCGTCATTAATTGTATCAACTCACGTTTTCCTTGGGGTCCCTTTTATTGGTCACATGCAGCTTACTATTGTAGATATTTTTTGCAATTTCGTTATGATTGATATGATATGATTCAGCTCACTTAAGACGCTGAAGCTTAATGAAGTCGGCGATTTCAAAGTTTTTTAGCTCGGATAGGCATTCATCGTTATAACGTAGGCGATAGTTGACGTCATCAACCCGCAGGGTCCAAAAATGCGGGGTAGAGTTTTTCGCTTTTCTTCATCCGCCTTACCCATCTCCCAGGTTTGAAAGGGATATGTTACGCAGGGCCTAATTATTGTTTTATAGAGTTTCAGCTTCGTCCGCTTAGAAAGAAACGAAAAACCTATAGCCTTGTATAGCGAAAAGAGTACCAGGCTTCCTGCCTGGAGTCTTGTACTCACTTCTTGTTTGGCTGTTGTATCCCCAGAGATGATAGATCCAAGATATTTGAGAAATGCCACCCTTTGAAAAGTGTAACGTTCCATTAATATAACAAATTTACACACATTTGAAACTTTTCCACATATTTTGACTGGATTATGCGGAGGCCCAAACTTCAACGTTCCCAAGTTTTAGAAAATAATTTTTTAAAGTTGCTGCACTTCTGTGTATTATATCGATGTCATCCGCAAAAGTAGAATTTGCGAGGACTTTACCATTATAGTGCCGTTCAGGCATATACCAGAACCGCCTTATCTTCATAATTGTCTGTAAACATTTTATACCAAATGTGCGGAAAAGGGCATTGTTTCCTATGCAAATTCAATGGTAATTTTCAAAGCGTTGTCGGCACGCTAAGTTTTCACGAAAAAATAAATCATAAATATATAGATGACTAATTTTTTAGCCTTAGAAGAAATTTAGGGGGCTGTTTCCAAGAAAAAACTTTTTTTATGCCATCCTACTATTATATATACAGGTTTTTAATGTTTGCAAATGGCGTCATTTGTTAATCATATTTGATACTTGGGAATCAGATAGTTGCAGTACACAAACAGATGAGCAAGTCAGCAGGTAAAGGCCAAAATTAAGATTTCCATCATTCAAAATCAATTTGTTTTATTTAGTTATTTAAAAACAAAATGGGATGATGAATTTTGCACCACCTATAACAACATGATCACGAAAGATCTTCAAAACGTAGCAGATACCCCAACCATTTGTGCGATTTATTTCTTTTTTTAAAAATGCATCTCCGGGAATAATTTTTCTCTCTCTTCCAACGTCTTAGTTCGGGTGGTCGAAGCGCTGTTCGTCTTTAACTTGCCCTTTACCTTACTTGAATAGACTATAGCACTTTTCAATCATTGTTTTTCCTAGAAAAAAGTTCACATAAATTGATTGCAATTCTTTTAAAATGGTCTGTTATGTTTTACACCACTCAGTGAGGCACTCAACTTAATTTTTATAGTTGATAATATTTTCTCTATTGATTTTTTGTTTGATTAAAAACTATTTACATAGGTCTCTAATAAGTAATACAAGCTGAATCGATTTTGTTTAATTTGGTAATACAGAGGAAACCAAAAATTCGGAGCTGAGTTCTTTGGAGTCCAAATGCAGAATATACCTGATTATCGAAAGCGAATTGAATCGTTTCATTATTCAAACCCATATAGAGTACACATCAAATACTGAAACATTTAATTTAAACGTTTTTGATTTGATTACCATTAAATACCATTACGAAGAGTACCGTAAATTTTATAAAGACAAAGAGCGCAAAAATTTACATGCATAGATTCAAATGCCGTGCTTGCCTCTGTCAACGTTATGCATCACTGCATTGAAACATGCGTTGGGTTCATTTCCGCTTGTTTTGTAAATTGCGAAATATTTAATTTACCTACAACTAATCAATCAATGTTTATACTCGAGTATTTACAGAATATTTAATTTAAATATGTGGGCGTTGTTTGAAGATTGAAAAGCTCAATTAAACACATCTGCGCTGAAGAGTTTCACAAGTAGCTGCTACAAATGTACAAATGTAGTCATGTTGTTTTTGTACAAGAAGTACTATAGGCACATTTTTTACGAATTCTTGACATGAGGAGAAGAGTACTTCGCCATTGTTTTTGGTAAATCGATTTATCTTCATATCCATCTATGTTTTTAAAGTGCAACGAATCGATGTACAAGCAATAAATTTACAGCTAAAGAAGTACAAGTAGATACTTATGTACAGTAATAAATTACTGCGTGAAAACTTGTGTTAGTCTACGGTACTCGAAAATCACACTTTTAGCAAAGGCGTCGTGGGTTAAGTGCCACTGTGGAGGTAAATAAATTTTGGTATATAGTGATTTATTATGGTATAAATTATTTTAAATAAATAAGTAAAATAAATAAATATTTACATAAATTAATTTTTTGTTATATTATTTTTATACACAAACAAAGTCTATTCAAAGGGAAAACAAGTATAATTATCGCTATCTTTAAGAAAGGTAATAAAACACGAACCTCAAAACTATCGCGGGGTAAAACTCTTACCCTCCACTAAACACTTTTTATACAAATCTTATCATTGTAATTACAACCATATTGAAAAGGACAAGAAGAATAGATCAATAACAGACTGCATATTTATACTGCAGCAAATTATGGAAAGGACATTGAGTCTGACCTCTCATCTTTTATGTGCTTTGTCGACCTTAAAAAAGCTTTCGATTGGGTTCTGCTGGAAGATGTATGAGAAATATTAAATGAAAGAAAGACTCCTCGATAGATTGCTCAAATTACACTATGGTACAAAAAAAAAGTTGCAAAAAAACTTTGGATCGGACATGGTGAGGGTTGTAGCTTATGAAAAACTGAAAAGAATGGTATAGGAGAAATTTCCAATACACCCCCAAAATCTCATTTTATGGCCATAAAACCGTTTTTCAGTAGGTTGATGTGAAGAATAACTCCTAACTTCGCCAATTTCCATCCGATTTCGAATTAGCTTTTTTAGTTCGAAAGAACAAAAACAAGCCTTTTTGACAGTGTGTTAACATTTTTTCTGAAATGACAACTGACGAGACTGTAGACGGAAGTATTTGGAATTTTTTTATTTTTTCTCTATTTGTTCAACTTTGACATAATTTTTACGATATTATCCGATATTGAGGATTTTTTTTAGTACCCTACAGTACAGTGTACTCTTATGTATACATATACACTCCAATAAATATATAAAAACACGTCCTTATTCCCATTTAGCGTAAGCTATACCAACATTCCAAATTAGTAAAAAAAAAAAACAAAAAATCTTAAAACCCACACAACTCTATTAATTTTAATTCAATTACAGTCAAATATAGCTCATTCGACGCAAAATTAAATTTACTATAACAGTAGTGTACTAAAAAAAATTCTCAATATCGGATAATATCGTAAAAACTATGTCAAAGTCGAAAAAATAGAGAAAAAATAAAAAAATTCCAAATACTTCCGTCTACAGTCTCGTCAGTTGTCATTTCAGAAAAAATGTTAACACACTGTCAAAAAGACTTGTTTTTGTTCTTTCGAACTAAAAAAGCAAATTCGAAAGCGGATGGAAATTGGCGAAGTTAGGAGTGATTATTCATATCAACCTACTGAAAAACGGTTTTATGGCCATAAAATGAGATTTTGGGGGTGTATTGGAAATTTCTCCTATACCATTCTTTTCAGTTTTTCATAAGCTACAACCCTCACCATGTCCGATCCAAAGTTTTTTTGCAACTTTTTTCTTTGTACCACAGTGTTATTAATGACCTCATACCGATTGTGCCACAAAAGCCGCGGAGAATGGCAAATTTAGTACGGCCGGGACCTCACATACCGAGCCGAAGCTCGAACATTCAATTGCTACGTACTTCAGAAATGTACTTATTAAGGACAGTAGCGGGGAAAATAAGATGGGATTGCATGACTAATCGGGACATCAGCAGCAAAACAAACACCGACGATGTTGTAAAACTTATAAGATCCAGATGGCGTGCATGGAATGAATACGTGGCAAGAGACTCCGTTAGCCGACTGATTAAAATTGCACGCGACGGAATACCAGTTGGAAAACGGTATCCGGGCAGATCTCATAAAAGGTGGACGCGAAGCTGGATATCAATTGCAACAGAAAATTAACATTAACCACGTCGTTGGCATATAATTGAGTGCATTTAATAACAGAAAAATAGGTATGTGATATATTAAACTGGGATACTACAATAATTATAAGCTTACGTGTGTATTTGTATCAAATGCTAAAGTGCATCGAAAAAAGTGCAAAGTGAAGGCAGTGTCTTTAATAAAAGTATAAGAAAAAGAGGAATAAGAAGGTATGTGTTATTTATAGGTTTCAAACGTTTAAAATGCCTAAAATGCTTAAAACGTTAGATCATCCAAAACTTCCTCGATGATATTCATCATAAACAGGTTGGTGTTGTTAGCACTACAAGAGGCATCATAGCAATATTGACAAACTTTTCTTACCTAATACAAGGTGGCTAAAGTGACCCAAAATCTTTTTTTTAATAACAAAAAAAAAAAACAATTATGTACAATCACCAGTTGATGAAAATTTAAAGAAGATAAAGCGGTAATAAGAGATTAATGGGCACCTTGAATATGGACAGCTTGGTTATGGCCGTTGGGGTCACTACACCTGCCAAAAGCATAATCTGGAGCTTTTTTTCAGAGGAGTAATGAAATAATCGGGAAGGGCCTCTCCGAGCTGTTGGATACCAAACGAGGTTTCAGACAGGGTGACTCGCTGTCGTGTGACTTCTTTAACCTGATGCTGGAGAGCATCGTACGAGCCGCAGAACTTAATCGCTCAGGCACAATTTTTTATAAGAGCGTTCAATTGTTGGCGTATGCCGATGATATTGATAAAATTTTTTTTACCCTTTATCTCCTCAATAAATAGGCATATTTTGTCTCTCTAACGGGAAAGGATAACAAATACCTATAATAGAGGTAAATAATGGATTCAAATGTGTCACAAAAATGTTTGTTATAAAATTCTACTGTAAGTCTTTTAACACACGTAAGCTCAAATACCAGAAATAAATCAAAACCTAAAATGGGAGAGGGTTAATTTCATTAGTGTGTATTGAAAAAATTGTTTTGTTAAAATTTCACTACAAACAAGTTACAGTAAAAAGTAAACTTTCGAATCGCCGATACAGGTATACTTCTTTTTGTCCTCTCTACCAGAATCCAATGTCGAACCTTCTTATTTATTTTTTTCCTTATTTTGTACATTGCTATGTGCACATGTGATAGAAATACAAGATATTTCGTTTATATATCAAGTTTCAAACAAATTCTGAGATTTCAAAAAAAAAAAAAAAATAAATAAAATAAAAATTCTCCGAAATTCATTGTACGATACAGAAATATACAGTTAATATTTTATTTTAAACTAAGCGGGCAATAATTTTTCGAATTATGAGCCCAACCGACTTGCAAATTGTAGTTATGGGCATCTTGGTTTTCAGTACGGTACACATCAGACCAAGAGGGGCTGCGTAAAATTTTTAAGTAGAAGAAAGGTATTATTGTAATATTTGAGGCTTGAGATTATCTTTCAAGCAAAATACAAAAGAAAAATCGAGTTTTAAAGTTTTTATAGCTACAAAACCAGCTACCGTTCGAAGGCACCTTAGAATAGCACATCGTCGTCTGACGACATCCAAAGAATTAAAGGAAGTGAAGGCATTAACCAAATTAAGTTACGAGAAAAATTTTTCTAATATCTTTCGGTCTCCTATAACGCTCCCTTTAACTCTGTACAAAGATTCCAACTTTACTCCCACGATTGGAAACACCTTAGACAATCCTCTGAAGTTAATTCGTTCAGCGACTCAATTATATCCTCCTTGAACTGCTTTTCACCAAAATGGTGAGTTCTATTGGGTAGCGATTTTCCGTTGACGAACACGAAAAAGTCGAAGGAGGAGATATCGAAACTATAGGATGAGCGCAGAGACGTTCGAATGTATTTATATGATACTCGCGTATCTGTATCAGTAGCCGAGGGTATTTATAGTTGGGTTCACATAAGGGTTGTAAAAGGTGGCGGAAAACTAATCATACTATCGGAAGATTTTTAATTTTTATAAATGGCATTGCACGTTGTACAGCTTATATAAATAGGCATTATATAAATTGGCAATCCATAGTGCGCGTAAAGGACAAAACAAAGATTTTCATCACTTAAAATCACTTTTTTTCATTTAGTAAAAATATTATTCAAACAAATTATTATTACACGTAACAGCATTAAGAAACCGAGATAGATATAGCCATATACATACATCCATACAAGAACGTGAAAAACGTGTGACATCTCTGTTATAAATAAAGCTAAAATACTCAAATTTGGTACAAATATTAAACTCAGAAAAAAAGGACTATAGTCACTTTAAGATAAATTGACTGGACCACACCATTTTTTGTGTAAATAGAATACAATACATCTTTATAATGGATTAACAAAGTTTGCCCAAACTTAAATTCGACTTTAACAATATCGAAATCGGAAAAAAACTAACCACTTTTTATATATGAATACTACATTTCCGTCCGCCCGCCTGACGTTAGAAGCCATAACTCCCATTTCCCAAACTAAATTTCAACAATTTACAAATTAAAATGTCATGGGTATATAAAATTCGGCTGCTTAGTTGTATAGGCAAACAATTTTGCATAAAGGGCGAGGAATGGGGTGATGCAATATGCAGCCGTTATTGGGGAGCTCGAGCAGCCTACGTGTCCACAACCACTCCAGCCTCTGCATGTCATTAGAAACATTTTAGCGAGTATCACTCTCTCCGATATATTACAAAAAAATTATCAAAAGTGCTTTTCAGTTCGTCTCGAACATCCTCGCCCACGTACCTTATACGTATGCAATATTGTCATCGAAACTTTTTTCCGTTAAATAGTAACATTAGTGTGAAAAGAATTATAAAGAGTTTTTCAAAGTATATATTAGCTTTATACAAAGTTGCATATGAAAATCAAATTAATTAAAGTATTTCGTATATACTTTTTATTGTGCATTTAATGGTGGTATGCCGCATTTTTCCGATATATGTATATCCTCAATAACCACCAACTAAGACATTGCCGCCCACGCCGCAATTTGTGCACCTGCCACATAGCATAATTCATATGCATCACATGCGTTTTGATTTCCAAACGAATTAGTCAAAAAATGTGGCAATTTAGAAGAGACAAAAAAAAATGCAATGCAGTAATTTAAGCCAAAACTGTAAGCACTTGAATTAATTATGCATACCATTGCAGCACTAATGCCTGACTCCCTGACTGCTTCAGCGCAATTGGTACACTTTGCGAGCATGCAGGTAGGAGCGCGCAAAAAAGTAATACACGCTAATTTCGATGTCGAGCTTTGACAATAACTTGAGCTGTCACCACAAAGCTGAGAACAAGCAGCCAACAGCAGGTAGGTAAGTGAAGTGCGATGCCTGAGTGGTGATGTGGAGTTGGGGCCTGGGCGGTTGAGTGGCGTCGGAATTGGGATTGAAGCTGAGTGCATATGGAGCATTTTTATGTACAAACGAATGTAGGTGTACGTAGGTATGTATGTACTTGCACCATAAATGTCATTACAGAATGGTCGACTCAGACATAAGTGCACATTCATATTGTCAGCGTTACCAACGCCGGGTGTTCGCTTTGCTTCTTACGATTCTCACTGACTTATAGCATACCCGCACGCTATAAAATGTAATTAAAACGAAATATGGATATTTTTTTATTATTTTACAGCTTCTTTCCATCGTACAACAAATGCACTTCGGTCTGTTATTACTATAAGGAATTCTTGAAGGGGCACACAAATGATAATTGCTGTGCATATTTATTCAAACGTTTTTGTGATTACAATGATTTGCAAAAATGCAAACTTCAGGAGGGCATTGTGCGCAGGCGGTAAATGACAGTTGACTGTTCTACGGACATGTAAAAACAAACAAATATTTTTAATCATAATAACATTCATGGATGGAAAATTCAAAACCAAAGTGACTCTAAAAAAATGTGTTTCAAAGTAAAATTACAGACATCAACAAAAATATATCAACCGCTTTCGCTTTCTTGACCTGAACACGTCCTATAGAACTACGAGTATGACCTGTAATATTAAAAAGGGTATTTAAAAAGGGGCGCCTAGATGTTGTTTTCAAATGAAATATGTAAAAATGTGGATGCTTTCAACTTTCACTATTTTTATTGAACATACGGCTCTCAGCACATATATATATATATATAAATGGCACCACTTAGATGTCCACCATGAGCATGTCTAAAGATAAAATCCCCCAAACAGTCGATTCATGAGTGGGTTATTGTTGAGAACGTAGAGATATCGATGTTGAAGACTATTCTGCAACACTTTGCACTGCCGGCGAACAATAGTCTCAACGGTTAGTCGTCGGTTTTTGGCCTCCACTCCTTTTACTATCATCGACAGAATAAGTTTCTTAACTCTTTAAATTGTTTCTTGACTGTTAAATTGTCGTCCCATTCGGATGATTATTTTCAAAAGAAATTTAGTACAAGCTTCATAAGTATATTTTTGAGTAATTAATCGAAGATTATTTCTCACCGATAAATATTTTGTTTTACAAACAATTTAAGTAAATTTTCCTAAAAAATCGATTTTTGCTTGGTTTTGATTGATGATTTTTTGCTTATTCCTTCGATTAATTACTATGATAGATTTAACACTTCTTTAATGAAATGTTTTTAATTTTATAATTTCAGAGGATCCAGTTCAGAGATATAGTGGTCACCGCAAAACGTATTTTTTGAGAGAAGCTCCCGGAGATCAGCTGTAGCTCCTTTCCAAATAAATATTTTTACTAACACTAAGTCTTAAAATACAGTTATAAGATAACATAATATGTGTACAAATTTTTAGATAAATAAATTTAAAAGTTTTCTCCCAAAAAATTCTGGAAAATTCGCTTTTTTCCGACCTTCTAACTATATATAACCCCTTAGGTTAGGTTAGGTAGTAATGGTTGCCCAAAGAGTGGGCCCACTTGGACGAAAGAAGTTTGGTTCATCCTTTGTGATACCATATGAAGAGGGGGAAAAGAGGTGAAGGAAAAAAACGATAGGACGAAAAGGAGAGCGGTGGGGAGGGTTGAGTATTTGTGGACCATGAACTGTGACTCATTTGCGGTTGTGTTAGCCTCTTTATGCTGCTGATGAAGTTCATCAGATTTTGGATATCAAGACCTCCTATACCAGCAGGCGCAGAAAAGAAGTGAGAACCAAGATGCTTGAATCTTAGTTCCGCGAGAGCTGGGCAGCTAAGGAGCAGGTGCTGATATGATTCCATCTCATCCTCTATACAGCTGACGCAAAAAGGATTCGAAGTAATTCCGAGTCTCACGGCATGTGTACCTCGCGGACAGTGCCCCGTGAGGATGCCCACGAAATTAGAGAGATGAGATTTTGTCATCCGCAGAATATCCCTCGAACGCCTCCTATCCAAACGTGACCAGAAGGACTTTGCGACCTTACACGGTCGTGTAATTGCTCAGCGCTCGCTGAGTTGGTGCAAAGCTCATCCTTCCAGGAGTAGAGCGCAGGTTGTCAAGGAGATCCTGATCCTCTCCTTTCGCGGGCACACCGCCTCACAGGTTTCTTGTCTGGCCAGCTCGTCGGCTTCGCAGTTTCCAGCAATGTCGCTATGACCAGCTACCCAAATTATCCCTATGTCGAGGAGTTCAGATGCAATCGAGAAAGAGACCTGACATTCTCTGACCAGTTTCGAATGCACCATAATAGAGCCTAGGGTCCTAATTGCCGCTTGGTTATCGGTGTAAATACTATTTACCTTCTTAACAGTTATTACGCAAGTAAATAGCCAGCCAGCTGCTTCTTTGATTGCGGCCACCTTTGCTCCACACGCTGCAGTGATCCGGTAACCTGAATTTGAGTTTGGTGGGGAGCTCTTTGCAGAATACTCCTCAAACCCTACCGTCCAACTTCAAGCCATCCGTGAACAGGTTAACCAGGTCCTGTGTTGCCCCCGCCTCCCTTGATGGAATATGGGTGGAAAAAGTTCCGCTTGGACTAAGGGAAGGCACACACTGATCCGTCGACGGGGAGATGAACTCTAAATTTCTGATGACACTTGAGTGCCCATATTTGAGATCGAGCTGATATCCCAAGCCCCTCAGTCTGATTGCGGTACGTGCAGCGGCAATTCTGCCTGCGATGTCTATAGGAACCACTTTTAACATTACATTAAGCGCTAGACTAGGAGTAGTTCGAAGCGCCCCACTGATTCCAATGAGTGCAGACCTTTTAACTCTCTCTAGCTTTTTAACTGATGTCATCCTGCTTTTGATTTCTCTTAGACAAGAACTGGAGGCCAAGTATAGATGGGCGTGCATGTAGAGGCGTAGGTTACTGCATCCATGCGCGTTGCTCTATTCATAAGCCTTAGTAGATTACTGACGCCTTTTTCCTTAATATGTTTCAACTTGTCAATAAAGCCCATCCTATGACGGGATGAAACGAAATTCTACTAAAATAGATTAAATATGTGGTGTGGAGCTGGGTTCTTGTCTTTAATATAAATTAGAAGCTCCGACTTCTGTTTGCTTCAGCAACCACATTTATTCTTTCTTCATTTAACTTTTTCAAGTTAAGCTATGCTTACTAAGCCTATAAAAGCCTAGCACCCTAGCCTTCTTCGTTCATTCATTGTTGTTGAAGAGTATCATTTTACAAAAGTTGCCGCTACTATTACTATAGCTTTATCACTCTGAACGCGGCTAATTGTGATCAAAAATTAAAAGATTTTGCCAAAGAATGATAGAAACAAGGTTGCGTCCATTAGAGAGTGCGTGACGTCACATTGGCCGAGTTGTGCAGTGTTGCCAACCATTTGCTCTTCGCAATAAATTTAGTGCTTTTTTATACCCAAATGCGAACATTTTTAAGTTTGGGTTTTGTTTCTTTTGATTTTTTTCGATTTAAAGCTACCGAAACTGTAAGTTAAAATGAAAAAAACTCTATTAATAAACAAAAGAAGGTTAAAAAAGGCCGCTCTGAGAAGACTTGAGTGCTAATGAAAATTTGTGGAAATTTAATTTTTTGCTCCTCTTGGGGTTACGCAAAAATAGCAGATCTTTTTATCTTAACTCTTCTTAACATTTAAGACCTTTTCACACATTTTCAAAAGCTTAGGAATTTGCTGAATGCGAATCAAACCATAGTAGTGTAATCGTTTCTTCCGGTCCTAAATCCTTAGTGGGACATAGGGCATCAGGAGGTGTATTCATAGTAAAAATAAGCAACAAAATAACAGAAAATACTGAAAAAATCCGTTACGACATTTTTACAAAAAGAGTACCCTATCTGGTTACATAACCTCAAATATAGCAAAAAAGATGTTCTCTTAACAAAAGTGTTTCTTTTAAAAGAAAACTCATAAATTAAATTGTACACAACCATAAAAAATTTATTTAGAACAAAACGCACATTTTAAAGAGATTTTGTCACTCATACAAAATTCCCTAAGTAATTCAATAACAATTTGGTGTTTTATTTTCTTTAAATGGGCATTTTAATGCGTTTTTATATACAATGCTAGACAACACTGCAGTAGCGAGAGAGAGATTTTAGTGCTGAAAGGAGAAGAACCCCAGCAATAATCGCAATCGGGGGCAATGCGACCAGATGTTAAAAAAAGTAAAACTAAATAAAACTGAGTGAATTATTGAACTAATTATCAAAAAATGTATATTTTACAAACCTATAAACATTACATTTTTATTAGAACAGAAGAAGAATAACTAAAACTTCGAGACTAAATAACAAAAAAAAAGCTAAATCAACTCACGAAAATGGTAATCTGGCCATACTGGTGCTAATACGACGTCACTCATTGTCAAATTCGATGAGAGCAAAGTAACGGGACCACGATAGGCGCCATCTCATTACTCTTTCCATCATGGGTTTTGCATTACAGTAGAGGCACGCCAGGCATCTTAGTCCCGCTTTGGTAAGGTACTCTGAATATTATCTTCCTTACTCCAGTCCTAGTATATCTTTTTAAAGAGTCTTTTAAAAGTGACGCTAAGATGTCAGTAGTTAATATTTCCGAAATGAAAACATAAACAGGTTTCATTATTTTTCTGTCTACTTGACAAATGTCCGGACAGAAAAATAATGAAAACTGATAGAATCTAAATTTCTACATTTTTATAACAATATCTTTTAGAAGACCCTTTATAAATATGCTTGCTAACTGACAAGCAAAATAAGTACCTTTGAACATGAAATTATGGAATCTTTATGAGCTGTAAATTATTGCAGTAATTCTAAAAAAATGCATTAAAAAATAAAAAAAAAATTGCTTTAGGTGAACACAATTGTGGCTCACTGTATGTATGAATGTATATATGTGTATATCTAAGTATGCCAACAATCAGATAATAACACATGAAACCGCAGTAAGAAGCGAAGGGCAGCTTTTTACTTGCGACCTGTCGACAAACATAAATCTGTTTTAATTACAAATACAAGCCAGAGGAATGCCTGAAAACGCGGCTGATGCCCATAATCGTAAGTATTTATGCAGAAATTCTCTGGACAATTATTTATTATGCATGGACTTGTTATTTTCCAAAAGAATAAATCAAATAAAAAAATGCATTTACAACAATCGTCACCTATTTAAAAGTCGTTTTATAACACGCCCTGCGGTCGCGCCAAGGGCCACATTTAATTAAAATATTTACTGCTGAACGTTTGAGGCGGGTGTTAAAGGCAACAGCAATACTACCAGTAAAAAATAAGTATTTCAAGAATTCATAGAAGAAAAAAAAAACTATAAAAAGTTAACATACAAAATTGTATTTCATAACTTATAAAAAAAATTTACTTGAATAAATGCAAAACAAATAAAAATAATTTAGAATTTTTAAATTGAATTGAAGTTGCTGGCACTTCCCCTTTGAGTTAAGCACTTAAGTGCATCTTAACCGCTTCATAGTATTTTGTTGACTTCAACGTTCTCTGTGCTGTCGGCCATTTTTGCAAAATGATGATTCTTTTACTGCAAAAATTGCTTAGTCACTGGCAAATAGGGTAAATGTGAGCCAAATAAACGATGAAATATACAAAAATTGCTTGACTTGTGCGCAGGGCCAGGCAGCTGCCGCGCTGGCGTGCGCCCACTTGACGTCTGTCATTCTAAAAGTTGGGTCGTGTCAAGTCTGTTACCATAATTTTGAATTCATTAACAATAAATATCAATTAGGCGCACGATTTTCGTATTAATGAAGTTTTCAGCAACAATAAGATCATTTTGGTTTTGTTTTTGTGCTTTTTTGTTTTCTTGAGTTTCCTTAACGAATCTGTGCCATTTAATATTTTACGTATGTAGGTAGTTTATTTTTCCTTCGAAAAGGCCAAGGGGCTCAAAACCAAAGTGAAACATTCCTTGGTTTTTATAACCAAACAAAAAAGTTTCTTGAGCTTCCAAACTATGGCTGTTGAAGCCTTTATTTCTTATAAATTTGCAGTTATTTTTCGCTTTAGATGTTCGCAGTGAAACGATTTGCGTGCATTTTTATGACATTTGTATTGGCTAATTCACTTTTAGTGTGTTTTTATGGGGCGCCATAAAAGTTTTATTCCTCATAATTTTTTTTTTAATTTTATTAAAAATTTTTTTTAGATGATTTTTATAATGTTTTTATTTTTTACTTTATTTGTTTTTATTATATGTAATATTTTTTCATGTGCATTTTATTTTGTCTTTCCATTCATCATGCATAGGTTATTGTGTATTAAAGCGGCTATCAACATTTAGTTACTTTCAGCAGAATTAAAAGAATAAAATATTTATTAGTAATTAACAGTTTTTTTTCAAGCACTTAAGATTTATCTTAATTTTACATATCTTATTTCTAACATAAAGTTGTTGTAAAATTATATTTCATGCACTTAACGGTCTGGGAACGTAAATCTTATTTACTGGTGTTTAATCGGCCGCCGAAGCCGAATAGATTGGTGCGTGACTACCATTCGAAATTCGGAGTACGTTGGTTCGAATCTCCGTGAAACATCGAAATGAAGAAAGCGGTTTTTCTAATTGCGGCTGCTCCCCGAGCGAATTTCTGCCATGAAAGAGCTTCTCATAAAAAAATATCTGCCGTTCGGAGTCGGCTTAAAACTGTAAGTCCCTCCATTTGTGGAACAACAACAAGACGCACACCACAAATAGGAAGAGGAGCTGGGCTAAACACCCAAAAAGGATGTAAGCGCCAAATATCTGTATAATGGGTAAAAAAAATCCTTGTGTAGGCTCTAAAGTTTTTAGCATTGTGAAGTAATGATGTTTTTAAATATTTAAAATTTTTACTTTTTACCTGCTAACTGGCAGAGTGGTATAAATATTTTATTTTATTAGGGGTTTTAAGGGGGGAAGGAGGCCGAAAATTTGGTGTTTTTCCTGAATTTTTTGAACAATCAGATATTGTTTAACCTTGGAGGATATTTTACTCATATTTTTAAGTACACTTTAAAATTCTTTCAAGCCATTTCCGCCGGAAATAGTGGCGTTAGAGCGTCCATGGACGGTCGCCATCCGAGTGTCTTGCTGGTGGGAATGAAGTTGCAATTTTTCTCTGAAACAGCATTTTTTTTGTAATTAATAACATATTCCCTAAGAATATGAACCTAATTGTAGTAAAAAAATATTGAAAATTGCATGCTTTTGAGGCGCTGGAACATAAGGTAGTTTTTTATACCATATTTTTTCATCTATTTTGCTTAAAAAAAATATTTCAAATGATAATATAATCCCAAAATTAGGTTCATATGGATTAGGGTGGAATAAAGAATACTCCGAAAAAAATGTATAACGATTGGTATATAACTTTTTGAGCTAGAATGCACACCAGCTGAAAAAGTAGTTTCGAGAAAAACGTCGGTCTAACTAACGCGCGGTACGGTGCGGAACCGACGGGCAGTCACTTACATATGTGCTCATAGAATCGGGAATAATGCGAATTTCGCTTTTTATCACATATTCTTGAGTAGTTATACTAACGGCTTATGCAATAAAAAAATCGATTTTTTGAAAGATCTGAACCGGTTTCCCCCTTAAATAAGTAACCATTCAGTGCTGGTAGGAGTCAAACAACTGTTGATTACTGTAAAAATCGAAATGCTATTTTTTTATTTCCAACATTAAGATTCCAAAATAAAGATTAGCTGGTAACAGTAGTCTACGCCAAAATTATTTTCACGCATAGGGACATAGCAGTTTTCTATTTAAATAGAGCGTGGCTTTAACTATTTTTTATTTTCTGACAATGTCAGAACGTCACTCAAAGTGTATATTTTTAGTTAATACTATTTTTCAGGATTTTCGGAATCTATAAAAAATTACTACCGAAATTCTGAGGCAAAGGTCACGTTAATTAATTTAAATTTAACGTAATAACTGTACAGCAAATAGGATGTGCATTTAAGGGGTTACATACGTCCAGCAGCGCCAAAAATCCGCTAAAAGAAAAACTGTTTTTAGAAGGGATAACAATAGAAATAAATATTTAAAAGTTTTACACTTTGTTTATTGGTACTTAGGTACTTGGTAAAAGAAATTTACTTTAATTTTTCTTTACAAAAATTAGTGTATAAAAAATCACTTGACTTTGCTCCACGGCATTATTTCTCCTTGAAATGTTGAAGGATCACTAAAAAGTAAAAAAGAATCTTGTAAAATGAAGTTTGAGTTAAAGTCTATCGAGCCGGATTTTTGAATTTCGAAAAGTCATTTAAAAAAAAACATGCGTTTTATGTCATAAATGTCACACTTTAATTATGTTTATAAAATTGTTTAATAAAAATAGCAAAAATCCAGCTCGACAGACTATAGAGAAAATATTTTCAAACCATGGCGGAAAAAGTATTGTCGAGAAAAACGAGTTTAAACTTTCTGCCTCAAACGAAGGACAGCTACCTGTGCACATAAAACTCTCGTGGGCAGTTACATTTTCTATCATAACTTTGTATCTATGAGGAGTTTTTACAATAGACAATAGACAGAAATACGAATAAAACTATATCCCTCGCCATAATGTTCCTATTATTGCAAAGGTATTAGTACACGCGATTTTAGTAAAAATTTTGTTGGCTTCTGAAAACACCGGCCATGAAACACCAAATGATAGAACAAGTTGTTTCAAAAGCGATCAACACTAAGCAAGCAATGGCAAATATCCGAATGTATTTATGTCATAAAAGAGTTCTTCATAAAAAAACTATCTGCCGATGCGGCATGAAACTGTAAGACATTTCATTCGTGGAAAAACAGCGATTGGCACACCAGAGAATCTGAGAAAGAGCTCGTTCAAATAATCAACAAAGGATGTAAGGGCTAATTATGTATATAATATACTCTTGTATACTCGTATATTAATGGAAGTCTATGCCAATTTTTTTCGAATACAACTTTTCTGACTTTTTTCCAAAAAAAAAAATGTTTTTGGTTCTTTTCACGCTTAATGGCTCCTCATATACCTCGCGATGAAATAATCCGATCGACGTAATAGTTTATTGTAGGAATAGTATAAACCTATGCTATTTTAGTAAAAGCTGTCTTACAATTTTTTTTTTATTTTCATTTCTTTTGTTTGTTTTTTTATCCATTTACTTATTGCAATCTGCTTTTTAACGCTCAGCAATACTTGTACTTAAAACTAACACATATTATGTTAGCCATGTATAACCGTGGCATTCTTTTCGAGCTTTTTCCAGTGCCACCAAACACATATCACGATCTTCTTTGGATGAAGTTCTGGCTTTGGGCGTATTTCCTGGAGCCTCCACTTCTTTCTTTGCTTCATTTCTCATCTCTCGTGACGATTCGGTAGAAAAAGCATTATATATTTGACCGCGTGAAGCATTTTGAAGGTGACTTTCCTTGGTTTTTGAGCTTCCACTTTTTCTGTAAATCCCATTGAATGAAGGTGATTGAGATTCGTTTATTGATCACAGGTCATTTTTTCTGCCAATTCACCACTGGTTTGGCGACCGTTTTCCTTCAAAAGTGATTTGAGACGTTCTTCAACGAATTCAGTGACACCGTTGAACATTGAACCCTTTGCCAAAAAGCAAACAAGTCATTGCAAAACAAAAAAAAATGTAAAAAACGCTATGAACTTATTCCCCGACTCAATAGAAATGTTCTTTATGGCTAGGCATCTGTACATTGGCTAACCATATATAAAAACAGCTGCATTTATATTTGGTACCCGGCCACAATGGAATATTATAGAAGGGATATAATGACATATTCTCAACTTTAAAACACTTATACACTAAAGAAATAGAACAGAACGTGAAAAGATGGGTTAGCCACAAAAGTTGTGTGTGTACAAAGGTAGGGATGCATATTCGATTCTTTTCAACACTCTCGCAGGAAGATCACAGAATTATCACCTGTTTGCTATCGTAACCTTTACCTGCGTTTGCTGAAAGCATAATAAACAAGACGAAACCGAAGTTTTGTACCATTTTTTTACGCTTATGTTCTGCACTTAAGTGCTTGAAAGCCTCTCAATTTGAGAAGCTAAAGTACATGCCAAAAGTAAATGCAAAAAACCTTGCGTATACAGTCTTTGTCAGAACAAAAGAATCGGTTTTGTTCTTGTAACTTCAAGATATATTTGGTTCTGCTTTCTCTTAAGCGCGGAAATCAATGAGAAGTACGCGAAGCGTTTCGAGACGATATTTTTTTGCACGCATTCGAAAAAGCCGAAATTATCTTACGCCACGGCTGCAAAAGTGATTAAAAAATCAAAATTGTTTGTTGTGATGTAGAATCAGCAATATAAAGTGTACAAAAATGTTGATGACTTTTCCGTGCGCGGCTTGAAGCGAGTGACGACAAAAAAGCAGGATAAGGTGATCGTTCAAGTTTTTAAGCAGGACCCGTTTTTGTGACTACGCCAAGCACGATGAGTTCTTACTACAAAGGGAACACATAGATGTGAGTATCAACACCATCGAACGTCGACTGAAGGAAGCGAACATATCCTACCGTCCCACATCATTAAAACCACTGTTCTCAGAAAAACAACAAAACAACCCCAATGTGTGAGGAATCATGAAAACGCATCTTGCTGGAAAGCCAGTCCACGATTTAAAACAACTCGTGCGTCAAGTTCGCAAAATCTGGTCCTCTTTGTCCACGAGCTACGCGGAAAAGCTGGTTCAAAGCATGCCGAGAAGATGCCAGAATATACTCCAACGATGAAGACTACACGGCTTATTGAGTAATTGCGACTCGCAGTTATGTACATACTTTCATGTAAAAAAATTTTAAATATATATCTTTTATAAATACTTCATGAATAATCGCGGTTCCTTTTTCCTTACACAGACTGTGCATCCAAAATGATGTCTACCTCAAAATATAAATAATTACATCGGCCTCTATTTATCCCAAGAGATACAAAATTTGAGACTTAATCCCTCATGACTAATCTCATGAATTAAAACAAAAAACATTAGAGCAATAGCTCAAAATGATTTTAAAAAGGATTTGACGGCAATTACTATAGAACTTTTTCAAAAATTAGCTCTAAGTTGTCAAGGATGTGATTTAGTTTTTTTCTTCTTTAATCCAAAACCTTTATTTCGTGATATCGCGAAAGCTACATGGCAGAAAATAAACGAAGATTTTTGGGCTCCGACACCTCTTTCATATAGAAATTGGATGATTTTGTTCTTCTTTTTTTTGCTGTAAAGTAGTGTAATTGTGAATGATCCTTAACAAGGGTTTCTCAAAAGTGATGCAAAGATGTCATTAGCACCTTTTTTACCTTTAGGACCGTATTTTGAATAAAAATAGTGAAACGTGAAAGAATCTAAATTCTTACGTGTTGAAGTGCCAGTCTGGCACTCCTAAAGTAGCACTGAAGCGCCGTTTCGATAGTGACCTTTGTAACTGACTACGAGCGGAAAATTTCACTAAAAATTTGCGCTGCATGCATACAATTGGATTTCGTCTCAACATGCCCATTTACTTATTTGCAAAATAAAAAGTCCTTTATTGAATCATTCGATTAAAATGTGAAGGGTTGACTTTTCCTTTAGAAACTACATTTATCTTGCCGAAATTAATTTTAAGTATCTGGATCTGGCAACGTTTGTTTTTTGCCTGCAATTCCACGAATAGTTTCACGCGAGCCAATCCAGTACTTCCGCCTCAATGTAGGTAATACTGAGGCATGAAGTGATTTCTATTATTCCACAAAACAATAATAAATATTGATATAATCTGCAAAAGTCATGAGTTTGCAAGCTTGAAGAGCTAAAAAATAGAATAAAAAGAAAATAAGTTTTATTTATAAATCATTTCCTTGCTGCTGCCGTTGTACCCGTAGGTACTGGACTTTCGAACGTGACTCAGGCGAGTGTTTGCATAAATCATTCAGCGTACGTTGACGCAGATCATTGTAGCGATAGGGGTAAAGCTAAGCCAATAATCACAAAAGCATCGTCAACATGTATGTATGTGAGTGTGTGGTTAAGCATGTAAATATCATACAATAATGAATTCATGTACATATTTAAAAATGTGCATATATAGACTATATAAAAAGGTAAGTGAAGGAGGTGTTTCTATCGAGAGGTGAAAATATTATGAATTGACTTTAATTAAAAACACCTTTTACTTTTCGCCTGTGCGCGTTTCTACGCATTCATTAGCTTGTTGCATGCACAGCATTTGATAAATGAGCCCGTTGGCGTGAAGTTGCCCGCAGGTAATGAACTCATTACCGCTAAAGTTGCTTGCTGCGAACGCCATTCAATTCAATTGGACAAGTTCAACGTCAAAAATGGACACTAAGCTGAATGGGCTAATATTGATAAATAGCGAATAAGAGTTGCACTGGTAGAGATGTAAAGGTGAAGAAAAAAAGAAGAAATACTATATCATAAATATACTGCGCGGACCAGTAGTTGGTGGCCTGACAGTTATATTCGCAACGAAATACTTTTTATTGAGACGGGTTTGCGAACTGTGCATATATTTGTGATCACTTTGCTTATTCTTATTCAGCATCAGAGAGAGAATAACTTAAAAACACTTTCAGCTGTTGACCAGACACTATCTGTAATTAGTCAGTTCAACCATATGCGCGGTAAACAAGTTTCGCACTTTCCCACGCAGTAGCAGCAAAGTTCATTTTAAGTCATTTTCGTACCATATATGTATGCTTGATAGTTTTTTGGGCCAATTTTATAAGTATCTGTTATACAGCCTTTTGAATGACAGGTGGCTTTTTGTAAAAGTGTCGCTAGTGTGATTAACCTTTGATTACAACAATAACTTATATTATGGGAAAAGCCATGTCACACTTGGCATGTAAATTCTAAAAAGTTGCATTTTTAAAGGCATATTAAAATATTTTAGCACTTTGAATTTGGTAATCAATGTGTGAATAATCTGTAGAGCAAAGTTATCAAGCGGATACAAATAATTTCTTTTCATCGAAATGCATAAAAAGAGTGAACTTTGTTATGACAGAAGAGTGAGAATCCAAGATTTAAGTGAGGAAGGGAAGCCTCAGATTGAGATTGCCAATTTAGTGGGATGCTCACGGTGTGCAGTCCAATGTGATATTAAGTGATTTGTGAAGACAAATCCACACATAATGAATCAAAAGACACATAATGAAATAAAATACTCCTTAGTGAATGGGAAGGTACTTATATAGGGGTTTTTAATAGGTGCGCTTCAACTTTTTCCGATAGGGAGGGCGAACGACGCAATATTTTTTATTTTTCGCTTGTCATTTGTAAACTTCATTAGTATACATTTCATCATGGAACGCTACACACTTCAGCAACGATTGCAAATCGTGCAAATTTTTTATGAAATTAATCGTTCTGTTGCTGCTACTTTAAGAGCATTACGGCCATTTTACGGTCCATTTAACAAGCCGTCCCGTTTTGGGGTTATGTGAAGTCATTGGTCTACAGTAACAAGCCGGCGACGATTTGTGAGCTCCGAGCCAATATTGAACGCGAAATTGCTGGAATTTTGGCCGATTTATGCAAAAGAGTGGTCGAAAATTGGGTTCAACGATTGGACTTCGTAAAACGTGCACGCGGTGGTCATGCAAAAGAAATCGAATTTCATACTTAAATGTATATGTTCAAACTCGATAATAAAAAAAAATTAGTTAAAAAAGTCAAACCGTTTGTGTTTTATTCAAAAAAGTTCAAAAGTTTAAGCGCTCTTACTGAAAAACCCATTACATAAAAAATCGTCTTATGCCCTGCAGCTGCCCAGTCGGGTGAAACAGGAAAATCTGTAAGTGCTTGAACAGCTAGAAGAAGGCTTCTGGAAGCAGGTTTGAAAGGATGAAAAGCCCAAAAAAAGCCACGGCTTTTAGAAAAAACTCGAAAAAGCGTTTGGATTGAGTTCTCCCATACCAACATTTTACGGTCGAATATTCTGTGGTTGGATGAATCTGAAAGTTTTATTAATGAATTGATGATCGATTGTATCTATATAATACTATCGTTTATAGTATAGTACATATTTGAGCTTAGTTTAGATCATTTATAATATCAACAATATTTTACAATAAAATATCAACAAGCATAGCTTCTTATCGTAGTCCACTTTCGAGGAAATAACACAAATCTTATAATATGATTTTTTTCCTTTATTTGGAACACTTGGTGTGATGTTCGTGAGGTGACGGGTTGCCGAGGAATACCTACCAGATTGAGTGGTACGCACTCTTAATCATGGGGAGGCAGCATATTTATCTCGGGCTGTTTGGCTGCTAATAGTGGCGACGAAATGTTCATTTGTTCATAAATGCATTAGTAACTATACTTTTGTACTTCGTTAAAGCGCATTATTGGCGATATTAATTTAGATGGAGTTCAAAGCTTGTACGCAGCATGACCCAGAGGATTGCTCCTGTTATCAAATCAAAGTGTAGGCCTACTATATATTAATGTTTTTATCACTAATTCCTTTTATTTGTATTGGTTTATTAATAAAATATCATTACTTCACTTTTTAAATCGAAAAATTAAGCAATAAATTGGGCACCCCAAGGCTGTAAGTGTAGAAAGTTTTAGTTTTGTTTTGCATAGATATAAATTTCGAGTTTCGAGAACGACTAGTCTCACTTCAAACTCGTTCGGGAACAAAACAGTACAATTTGTTTCTTCATAGGATACGCTCCAACAAAAGGGAGCAGTTCATTCTATATAAATAAAGCAAAAGTAACAGTAGTCGCATGTTCTTTTGCAATTACTGCGATCCTGCGCAAAAGATACACAATTTTCAAGCAATCAAGTCGCATCAACAGGCTGATGAACGAACACTTGCAAGATCTCTTAAGAATTACTAGATAAGAACATCAAAAAAATATTGCAGAACTAACATCTCTCTGATGCATTGGTGCTATGCGGCAGCAGTTAGACCGATATTGCTGTATGGGGCCTTAGTATAGTGAACTGAGGCAAGAAAACTGACATACTTAATGTCACTGGAAAGGATTCAGCGATTTGCTGCTCTGTGCATAACAGGAGCGATGAAAACCACTCCAACGGCGGCGCTGGAAATAATACTCAGCATGCCACCGCCTTAAGGTCAGGCGTAAAACCTGGCAGCGAAATCCGCGAGGAGGTTGGTGGCTGCTGGAGTAATAACCTGCAGAGCTTTCGGCCACAGCTCAACAGGAAAGTGGAGTTCAGGTTGCACAGACTACATGACTCCGTACTTTAATTGAGAGAGAAGGTTTCGTACTGCAATTGAAGAGGAAGGATGGCACAAAGGATTGAAGCCTGGCCATAGAACTTTTCACATCTACACAGACGGCTCTAAAATTTTAGATGGAGTGGGAGCGGGTATTTACCGCTCAAAACTAGGGATAGACAGCCTATCAAGCTGCCAGACCACAGCAGGATTTTCCAAGCGGAAGTTTTTACGAGTACTAACCTAACATCCTAACCTACAAAAAAATGTTCAACGGAGCACGGAGGCCATAGAAAGACTAGCCGCAAACAGTATGCTGCATATCTACTGGGTACCTGGTCACAAAGGCATTATGGGGAATTCACGGCTTTATCGATTGCTCTCATCATTCCGAACTCTTTTTCACATATGTATTGGTGTGTCTGTACCTATAACGTATTCTGTTACAAACAATGCTTATAAGAACTAATGCGTTTAGCCATAAAATGTGAAAAAATATTAAATAGTTGGTGTTAAACAACAATTTTGCCAAACCCAAAGCAAACTCTTGAAATTTAAAAAATTGAAATTCTAAAAGCCGTGAAAAACTTCAACACTACCAATATCGTCAATGCTGCTGTCAATGCTGACTCAAACATTGACCACTACACACTTCTAACGGTTTTTTTTTCTTGCACAGCGAACTTCGAAGTTGGTCGCGTGAGTGCGTATGGCTACAGAAACCATTCGGTGTAGAAATATAAAAATACAAATACCTTTTAACACGTTCGTGGGCATGAATACTAAAGCACTCTTTTTCTTTGCAATTCTAAATGCTATAGAGCGATTCCATGTCATCTGATTCAATTATTTAAGATATTATCGGCAATTCTTCTAAGAATTGGTTTATTACTACGATTAAGTACAAAAGGAAGTAACTGAAATTAAAAAAAAAAAAGATTAAAAATGTTGAGACATATTCGATGTTGAAACTTTTTATATATGTTTTTTTCAACATTTTTCTAATTTTTTTTAGTTTTCTTAGTATAAAATGTACATAATAAAAATCACTCGTTCGCTGCCCATATTCAAATATAATTCGAAAAGCTACGGGAATTCTTTTGTGAGGCTTCCAGGGACTACTAAGCATAATCTCAGCTGTTAACATGTGTACCAATATTTTCATCTAAAATTTAATATCTGGTAACTTTGTTTTGTGTGACGTAACGACGGTTTAGCAAGTTTTTTAATTTAATAATAGTAATATTTGCAATTGTAAAACAATATATATTTTCTCAAGAACAAGAAGGAATAGGTATTTATAAAAAGCTATTAAAGTGGTTACCATGTACCGAAAATGGTCCACGTGGCTTAGAAATGACACCTCATAAACAGCAGGACAGGGATCGTGGTAATGGACATTTTTTTTCCTTGCCCACTCCTCTCGGAAGCATAGGGCCTCGACAATGCTCAGTCTTGCTTTGCTTTCGTTAATCTATTTTGATTTCTGACAGAGTAGGTGATTAGCCTGCCGCTACCAGTCCTAAGTAGAGGGAATGCCCACCTGTCGTTGCCTAGGAACAACGCCTTCTTACTGCTTTAAGCGCCATCTATGTTTTAGATTTTTCTGGCAGAAGGATCACACAGATGGTTGAGGACTTCGCTAAATTTGGTGTGTCTGCGCTATTACCGCGATTGCCCGCTTCCTCTTGCTGTCGTCACTGATGCATTGTGTAACTGTGTGTTTTTTCTTCGTTTTTGCTTGTTTTAGCAGCCACAATGCAAAAAATACGCTGACCATTGATTTTTATAATACAAAGAGAGAGAGTAGGTAAATGTGGAAAAGTGCGAGGCCGTGCTTTACATGGGATTCCAGCCCACACTCTCTGGGAAGGCTGGTAGTACACTTACGCTAGACTACCGAGGTCAATAATGGAAAAAATAACAAATACAAATTTTACAAATATTGCAAAATTTTTAACAAAACCAAAAAATAATTAACCACATTTTTTCCCAAAAATGTGTAAGTTTTAGTATATTGCATTCGAAATATGAGGAAAAATTAATAAAAATGTGAAAAAGCCGAAAATTTTGAACGAAATATATACTTGATAGCTGTTTGGCCAAATCCGTCCTAAAATTGTGGTATGCATCTTGATGTTACCCTTTAAAAAATAGGATACTTATTTTGCATGTTATATAGTCTCCGAAAACAGATGTTTCTTACAGGCATTATTTCATAACGGAAATGCATTCAAAAGTTATGATTGTCTACCTAAAAGACGATAGTTGTTAGAAGCTGTTTTTTATAAATCTCAGTTAGCAGAGGCTATCGAACCCAAGACCTACTGCCACATGTCACGCATGAACACACTTGGAAAAGTAGTGTTTATTATTATTATTTACTTATTATTATTTACGAAGTAGTTATAACGGTCTGCAAAAAATTGTGCAACTAATCACTAAAAGGAGTATTCCGGGACTAGTCTCCAAGGGGAACAATTGGATATCAACTCGACAATTTCGTAAATAACCACTGTACTCGCACGTAAGGACAATGACGTAATAATGTAGGACTACAGCTTATAATAAAAACAAAATTTTAGGGAGGTTACAGTGTACTGAAAATGGTACGCGCGGCTGCTGAGTACCCGGTGATAAGGTAGTTGAAGTTGATCGCACAATTTTGGATTTCCCCATGACAGATTGGTCAAATCGGCGAGTATTATATGCGATAGAACGATGAGCTGAATGAGCTTTACGACGGCATAGACATAGCGCAGCGAATAAAGATCCAGCGGCTTCGTTGGCTGGGTCATATTGTCAGGCTCTGAAAGTATTTAATGCGGTATCATGTAGTGGTAGCAGAGGAAGAAGAGGGCCTCCTTTATTTTGATAAGATCAAGTGGAGAAGGACTTAGCTCCATTTGATGTGCCCAACTGGCACCGGTTAGCACGTGCAAGAAACGATTGGCGCACTCTGTGAAACTAGGCCAAAGTCGCTTAACCGGTTATCGCGCCAATCAGGAATATTCCTTTTCAATTTGGCCATCAGCAAGTTCGACGTCAGCTGAGTTGGTACGAATACAAGGGAAGAGATTAAACCACTGGTAAATGACTTAAATCAGTAGATAAGTGTACCAATAATACTTTTCAAGATTATTTTTTCGTGATGATTTTTTCTTACAAAAAACGGTTTTTAACTAACACAAGAAGTTCACTTCATTCCGTTACGAAAATGATCTTAACCTTGTAGAAATGACAACTCCGCATATAGTTATTTTACAGGGAAAATGTTAATGAAAAAAAAGACAGCTAAAATATATAATATTATTAAAAAAAATAAAATAAAAAAAAAAATAAAATAAAAAAAAAAAAAATGTTCCAAAAAGAGTATTTACTTTAAGAATATTTGATCTTAAAAATGAGGAAAAATTAATCAGAATGCAAAAATCGGAAATATTTCGACAAATTTTCAACATTCTCTTTTCTAAAAAAATTCTATTAATAAAATAAACTGATTTTTTTATGTGTTTTATTAATTAATGCCACAGCATTATAAGAAAATTTGAACCGCTTTGTCATGCACGTCAATGCAAATATAAAATTCTGACATAACTGGATCACAAATAAGTTTAGTCAGATTTCACCGTAGATATTACATAACGGTAAACCAAATATATACCATTTTGGTCGACCACCTTTTGCCATTTTTCTTCAAGAGACATTATTCCATCAGCGTAAAACTTTTGTGGTTTCTCGGCGAAAAACTGCGACAAGTAATTTTCACAGGCTTCTTTTGAAGCCAACTTTACTCCATTAAGGGAGTTCTGCATTGACCGAAACAAATGGTAGTCCGATGGTGCAAGGTCAGGGCTATATGGTGGATGCATCAAAACTTCCCAGCCAAGCTCTCCCAGTTTTTGCCGCGTCATCAAAGATGTGTGTGGCCTAGCGTTGTCCTGATGGAAGACAACGCCCTTTCTGCTGATCAGTTCTGGCCGTTTTTTTTCGATTGCTTGCTTCAATCTCATCAGTTGTTGGCAGTAAAGTGTAGAATTAATCGTTCGAGCAGGCTGGAGCAGCTCATAGTGGATGATGCCTTTCCAATCCCACCAAACACATAGCATAACCTTTCGAGGTGTCAATCCTGGCTTTGCGACCATTTGTTGAGCTTCACCCCCTTGCACCATGATCTTTTCGCACATTATTGCCGTATTTGGTCCACTTTTCGTCTCCTGTTACCATTCGCTGCAGAAATGGTTCGATTTCATTTCGTTTCAGCAAAGAATCGCAGATTTTAATTTGGCCCATTAGATTTTTCACAGACAATTCATTTGGTACCCAAACATCGAGCTTCTTTTTGTAACCAGCCTTTTTTAAATGGCTCAAAACCATTTGATGATGAATGTTTAGTGCCTTGGCGATGTCATGGCAGCTTATGTGATGGTCCTGGTCAATCTTTTCCATGATTTCATCGACCTTTTCAACGATAGGTCGACCGGAAAGAGCTGATACAGCATCGTCTCAGTAAACTTCACAAAATTCATTGGTGGCTTGTGTGGCATTCTTCCCTTTTTAACACACTTTTATTAGGTCGGGTTGTATGTATGTATGTATGTATGTATGTATGTAACGGAATCTTTGAGCTTAATTTTCACTGGCTTCTAAACATCTGATCGACTTGAAATTTTGCACACCTATCAAGGACCGATGACAATGCAATAATTTGATAAAAGTTTTCCATTATCCTTATTAGGATTGCCAGGATTAATATTTTCTGTTTTTACCTGTGGGCAAAAAGTAAGGTGAATTTGGTTGTTAAATGAAAAATCTTTTTTTATTCTTGTAAAGCAGTTTCTCAGGCTCCCTCCACGAAATAAGTTCTTCATCCCGATTACTTCTTTATCACGGCCGATAACTGCATAGCTTTAGACTCACAGTCGATAAGAAAGGAATTAAATATAACACGAATATATCGAATCATTTATTCACTGACTGCAATGATAACAATAATTTTCATTCATAATAAACAAAAAATAGTTTAAAGAAACTAAAAAACACGCTTTTTTGCTAATCGAACTAAAAAGTAGAAAATAAAAAATAGTTTAAAAAAACTAAAAAACACGCTTTTATTGCTAATCGAACTAAAAAGTAGAAAATAAATTTTAATGACAAAGAGACCTATAATGAAGTAATAGCAAATCGAACGATCAGTCATAGTCAACTACCTCAGAACAGAATTATAACAAAGATTAAGATACAAATAGAGTAATTCAAATTAGAGTTAAAAGCGTGGGATGCATTTTGCTTCACTTTCATAACCCTCTGTACATACATAGGTAGTTGCCAATAGAATGATTGTAATATTTACTATATCAAGCATCCCACGCTTTTAACTCTAATTTGAATTACTCTATTTGTATCTTAATCTTTGTTATAATTCTGTTCTGAGGTAGTTGACTATGACTGATCGTTCGATTTGCTATTACTTCATTATAGGTCTCTTTGTCATTAAAATTTATTTTCTACTTTTTAGTTCGATTAGCAATAAAAGCGTGTTTTTTAGTTTTTTTAAACTGTTTTTTATTTATACAAAAATTTCAAAATATAGCGAATTTCCTCATTATTATTTATTTCACTCATTTTTGAACAGTTATAACTTTTCTTCAACTTCTCCGAATTTAATTTTTTTGGTTAAATGAAGCTTAAAATGTCACCTTTCTAACACCATATGATATGACACAATGTGGTGGGTAGCACTGGAGATAGATGACTCCAACGACATCTATTGACAAAATACGAAAAGACTTTTTCGACTACCCAATATATGGAACTACCTCTGCTCTCAAAAGTATGTTTACTCAGATTGCGTATACCACAACTAATTAACAAAAACAAAAAACAAAAAAAAATCCCCTATCTATTTGTACATCACAGTGAAAATTTTGCTGTCCGCGAACGTGTTAATTAAAGGATTTACTGTAAAACTTGAGAAAATATTTTTTTGACAAGTCACGCAATTTTTTCACACCTTCTTTTTGGCGTTCAACACGTTTTGACTGACCGCCGTATTGACTGGCCGCCGCCTATGCGTTTGTGGTCAATGTTCCTAGTCAATTAGTATAAAACTGGTGCGGCAACTTGTTAAAATGAAAACAAAAACAAAATACGTTTTTACTATATTACTTTATGACTAACTCGACGCCTCTGTAAACCAGCCAACAAGATTTGAGAAACTTGTAATTGACATTGCGTCCATTTAATTAAAATAATTTTGCACCTTCCGTGCATTCTTGCCGTACGCTACGACAGCACGCGCCCCTTCCTTCTGCGACAGACAAAATTGCCAAACGATCGTGGCCGTGGACGTTGCTGTTGTTTATGTTAGATTTAATTGATGTCTCGTGTTGTAAATACCACGAAAAAAAAATAATTTAAAAAAGATAAATATAAAATAAAACATATATAAGTATATTAAAAAATGTTTATTACCAACTTGTCAACGTAATGAAGATATACGAGTTCTGAAATGGGCTGTGCAAAATTAAAAATGTGATGAATTTCAATGTTGTTGGCCAATGGCGGCAGCGGCGGCTTTTGGTTCTTGAGCGTCACAATGTTGTACCCGCTCTGCATGGCGGTCGGCCGTTCGTTTGACCAACATGTCACATTATTCATAAGTTTAATTAAGCACTGGAGGCAATTAATAAGACGACTTGTTCGAAAAGTATACCGTTATATGTAAGTTAGAATACCGAATTCTGCAAATGTCATAAGAACAAGTTAAAAATGATTTCAAATTAATATTACAGGCGATGAGATCAGAATCGTTGATAATGATTAATTTCGTAATGCGCGAATTTTTAATGAGAGTAGTAAAAAATCTTATTAATTAAGAATTATCTTAAATTTATTGCAACACAATTTGTCAGTTTTTTCGTTGTAAGAAGATTAGGCAGAGATTTCTGACAGATGAAAATGATGCAATACGCTCTGTCAAATTATTTTGGTAACACGAAAAATGTGTAGAAATATTTAGTTTTAGTGGAAAATTCTTTAAACAAATTTTGAAATTTAACTGGCAGGTGGACTCAAAATGAGCTACTAAATATCTTTTATTATATGTGGTACAATCTGGCTCACATTTTTCTTGTGTTTTATACGAGGGTTGCCTTTTATATTTTGCACCCATTAATGAAAACACAGTAAAATAGTAATGAAAATGGCTTTATTGTTTTCCAAAATATTCTCCTTGGAAATCAGTACACCTCTGCATTCGCTTGAACCAATTTTCAAAGCACTTTTGCCACTCAGAACTCCAAAACTCGCTGTTTAAAGGCTTTAACAACTCCTTCAGGCATGGCAAAACGTTGCCCTCGAATTTTATTTTTGTTGTTTGGGAACAAAAAGAGATCATTAGGTGTCAAATCAGTGCTGTAAGGTGGATGGCCCATTATTTCTATCTTTTGAGTGCTCAAAAACTCTTGCGTGAGCTAATACGGGAAAGCTCGCATTGCTTGGTGAAGCAAGAAATTGATACTTTGACAAATAGAAAAACAAACATCATCCAAAATAATTTTTTTCATAATATTTTCATTGTCATATGGCGGCGTTAATCGGGATTACCGGCGCAATTAATTCTGATTAAAATTGCAGAGTGAAAGACGGTTGTTAAGCGGCTTAGTGAACAGCTGATTTGTTGATTGGAAAGTTTTGTTAATAAGAGATGGATCGGAGGCGACTAATACGGTTATTAGCTGCCCGGTTTCTAAAAAATAAGTATTTATTAAACATCTCTTAAATTGCTATTTCAAATACTAAAATATTTAATGCAATTTCGATCGAGTTAGAGCAAACTGGCATTGCATCCTCACTACCTCATCTATACTGCAATTATTGTTTTCATTCTTTTTTGTTCTTATCTTTAAAAGTTTCATTATTTTTCATTAACAATAGATATCAATGTTGCCATCGTAAATTCTCCTAATACACTTAAATTATGAGAATTAAGCCTAATTGTCTACCCGCTTTCTTCTTCTTCTTAACTGGCGCGATAACCGCTTACGCGATTTTGGCCGAGTTTAGCAAAGTGCGTCAGTCGTTTCTTTCTCGTGCTAACCGGCGCCAATTGGACACACCAAGTGAAGCCAAGTCCTTCTGCACCTGATCTTTCCAATGCAGAGGAGGCCTTCCTCTTCCTCTGCTACCACCAGCTGATACCGCATTAAATACTTTCAGAGCCGGAGCGTTTGTATCCATTCGGACGACATGATCCAGCCAACGTAGCCACTGGATCTTTATTGCTATGTCTATGTCGTCGTAAAGCTCATGCAGCTCATCGTTCCATCGCCTGCGATATTCGCCGTTGCCAACGTGCAAAGGTCAAAAAATCTTACGCGGAATCTTTCTCTTAAACACTCCAAGCGTCGCTTCACGGATGTTGTCATCGTCCAAGCCATCGGCCGCTTTAACCGAATGCGTTGGCGCATGACTACCATTCAGTATTCTGAGTACGTTGGTTCGTATTTCCATGAAACACCAAAATGAAAAACAAAAATATTTCGTATATCACGCTCCTAATGTCAAATTCCCTTCAACCAGAGGGGCTCAACTAGTACTTTTTGATAGAATTTGATGTCTCATCTTTCTTGTGAAAGAGCTTTCATAAATTTATATTTATTGACAGAATAAGTTGCCTCGTTATTCTTGAGAGAAAGTTGTCATATATTTTTATTTATACATATACCTCTGTATATGTAGGTGTGTAGATTAGTTTCAACGTCATCCATAAAGAGCTCAATTTGGCTTTTGCCCGATTCCATGTCAATTGATCCAAGTATTTTGGAGATTGTAATCAATTCTACATAAAATTGGTTTATTTGTGGGCTTGGGAAAAACAAGAAGTTTAATGAAAAAATTTAAAAAAATATATATAATTTTGGAATAGAGTATTGAAAATTTTAATACATACTAAATTGAGTTTTATAAAGTCAAATATTTTCTGTTTTAACATTTTTATAATTTGTTTATTTTTTCTTTTTAATATTTTATGAAAAAAATCTTTTAGAAAAATTCCAAATTTTGAGTACTTTTTTTGTAATTGTTGGAAAGTTATTGTTTTTATCATTTTGGGGTTTTCTCTCAATTTTTTTATTCAATTCATTGAATTTTTTTTAATTGTTGGGAAGCAATGTTTTTGTTACTTTTGAAGACACCTCCCGCAGATTGATTTAAATTTTTTTGGGACACAAGTTTTTTTGTGTATTTTTCAGATTTCGTTCTCAATGTTTCTCTTATTTAAAGTTCAAATTTTTGGGAAGAAATTTTTTGTAATTTTTGAAAACAGATTTTTTCTCAATTTTCCATTTTTCTTTTTATTAAACTTTTTTGGGACACAATTTTTTTTTCATTTTCAAAAACAATAAAGACAAAGGTAATGTTTTTGCTGAGTACCTCGAAGGCATAGAATGTAAATAATATAAAAAAATAGTAGAAAAAAAAATAAAATAATAAAAAAAAAATCGAAAACAAAACTTTCAGAGTTTTTCCCCAATATTTTCCTTATTTAATTTTTTTTAATTGTTGAGAAGCCATTTTTTGTCATTCTTGAAACAAGATTTTTTCTCAATTTTTCCATTATATTTTTTTTTTAATTTTTTGGTACCCAATTTCTTTTGCCATTCTCGAAAACCTTGCTAATATACGTAGTGATGCTTCAATCGATTTGCAAACGGATGTTTATACAAATACATAATAGGTACATTGCTTCGCTGAAGTAGTTTTTACACTGAATCGTCGACAATGTCCAAAATAATTGGATTAAATACCTAACCCATCATTCAGGAACGTGCTCTGAACATTTTCTTTTTCTTCAATGACCCTTTTTCCGAGGAAGATAAAATAATTCAGTGACAGAAAATAAATTATTTAATAGGTTTTGTAGAATGTGTTCTAAATTCCCAGCAGTTTTGAAGAGAAAACTTAAATGAATAAATTAAATTTTCTACAAAACAGTTTTCGGTTTCACTTGGAATTTCTTTGTCAGAGTTTATGTAATAATGGTTTTGAGCGCTCAAGGCTAAATTGTATTTTTACTGAGCCTTGGACAATAGTCGATAGCTGCTATTTGGAGGTCACTACATCTCCGCACCGCAGTTATACCACAGAACACTTCTGTTTGTATTTCCGCGTAGTCAACTATGTACTTGTATGTATATTATGTCGATCTACCCGCTGTGCATACTCGCATTTGCACATGCCATGCAAACGGCAGCTCCCCATGTATGATAGAATGACAATGCCAGTCAACGATATGGATTATAGTTTACCACGTATTATTACGCAAAGTGCAGAGGTGGGCAATAACAAATCAAATTACCAGCTTAAGATCATAAAGATCATTTCGTCAAAATTATAATTTAATTTGTCTTGCAAGCTCGTTAATATGCAATCAAAATGCAAGAATTCGGCTCATGTAGGCAGTTAAGTTTATGTGCTAGCGCACCCAACAGTGGGTCGTTTGGTCAACACCCGTAAACGGTGATAGGTGACATTAATTTGTTGTCTTATGTCAACATACATATCAATTGGGTGCGCAGCGTGCAAGGAATAATTCAAACGATGAGATTGTCACACCTACAAAAATGTCCAGATACGCTTGCAGATAAAGATAATTACACAGTTACACACTGTATTTAGTATGCGCACCTACTTGACAGACACTATAGGAATGTGTATATGTATATGTATGTGTGTGTACATGATATATGGTATGTGCGATCTGATCTAGCGATAAATCAATCAAAGTACCGTAAACGGGACAGTTTATGAGAAAAAAGAAAATACAGAAAAGTTATAGTTTTTTTTATAAATGAAATATCTATGCTGACTTGCCTGCGGCAAATTATATACATACAAGGAAATTGTAATTAAAAATCGCTTTAATTACTTACGGATAAAAAATAAATAATAATTAATAGGTATTATGTTAATATGCATGTAAAAGAGCGTGCACCCGCTTATTTTCACGTTATTTATGGTGAAAGCTACGATTATTTAGCTATAAATCATTGAAGGCGCAGTAGGCACACCCATAGCTATTTTTTCTTAACCCACTACAAGTCACGTACTACAAAGGGCTTCAAGAAGCTATTAATGCCATTATCTGTGATAGTGACGATGATGTAGTTGAAATGGTTATCATTCCGCTTGGACCAAGTGAATTGACCGATGGAGAAGAATTGTTATTTATACGAGTAGTAAAGTGGTGGTGGGTGTTATTAAAATGCATGTTGGATATGTTTATTGCAAACTTCTGGGGCTTACATGTGATCAATAATGGTGCACGTTGGTCGACCACGGGTACAAGCAATATCAAGAGCACGCCACGGAGGACAGGCAATATCGCACCAGTCTGTGGCGGTGGTTCCAGGTCTACCTCAAGATGGAATTGAACACTACCCCACTAAAATTGAAAAAAAAAACACAAACATCGCAAATGTGTCCTCGCAATATAATAAGTGCTCAAAAATCCCTGTAATCTTCTGGAAAATATGTCAAATGGGAATATCTACCAAAATCGTTAATTTGATCGAAAATATAAATATATCAAAATACCGAAAAGGCTGTATGGCAAGGAACCTCTGATTATTTTGAGATTGGCACAGGGATGAAACAGCGGTGTTTGTTATCACCACTCTTTTTTACGCTGTACCTGAATGATCTACATACATGATTATTTGGGAAATGACTAAGGGTTTAAAACATTAATCAAAGGCTACTGCTGATGATATTGATATTGACCGATATTGTGCTACGTACATACACCAAAAATTACATTCGGAAAACGTTTGAAAGCCAGAAGCAACGCAGTCAAGGCAAGTATTAATCCTCTGCGACTGACGTGACTTAATTTTCACAATTCCACTGACATGGTAGTATATCAGACCCCATTTTGACTACTTGCTTTTACCAAGTTCCGGCTTGTAAAGTTGGTGAAACTATTTTAATTTTTGGCTTAAAGACTTATATTTTTATTTATTAACATATTTATTGTATTTAAAATGGCAGTTTATGTTAAACTGGTTTTGTTCTCATTTCACAAATTAAACCTTAAAACTTATATCTATACAAAAACAATGAAGAATATTCCATATATTATTTTTTTTCAACAAATGTTTTACATTTACTTTTGTTTAAACTTAAAATCAACGATATATTAAGAAAAAAGAAATTCAGTGGTTAAGTTAGAAATTATTGCATGTTGAACATTACTTAAAAATTCGCCCTCCAAAAGTTATGTATTTAAAAACAACAATATTCCATAGTATTATTCATTAAAAAAAATGTTTGCATTCTATATTAAGCTTAAGCTTATCAGTCTAGTAAAAAGAGATCATATGAATCGCGTAATAAGAGGTTACAATTTTTGTTGGCAGGTCTCACAAAGTGGCTTAGAGCACTGAAGGCAAATTGGCTTTAAGCAACTGCAGCAACAATATCTAGTTACTCTTTTTATTTTTGGCGGACAAATAGTCCAAAGTTTTCTTACACTTGATGAGTTAGATCGAATGGTGGGGGAGGGGGAAGATCTTTACCGAGAACCCTGTTTATCGTCATTCTTAGTTCTCTTGACAATATTTCGTTAAATATATATAATTGGTGCGTACACCCTTTTTGGGTGTTTGGCAGAGCTCCTCCTTCTATTTGTGGTGTGGGTCTTGATGTTGTTCCACAAATGGAGGGACCTACAGTATCAAGCCGACTCCGAACGGCAGTTATTTTTATGCGGAGCTTTTAGTGCTTCTTTGTGAATTCCGATTGGTAATCACGTTCGAACTCATTCGGCTACGGCGGCCTTCGTATAATCTTTCATTTTACACCCGAAATTTCATGTGATCTAACGCCAATTCTCTTGCCAGATTGAGTAAAAGAGTAATTGTGATGAGAAGAAAAAATCAGCAGAACGGCTTTATTCTTCTTAGGTACATAGGATAAAAGAGTACACTCATTCGTGAAACCATACGTGGAACTCAGCACGTCTCTATATTTGTTCGGTAAAAAATCGGGTGGAACCTCAGCTTTATGCTTTTTCAGTGTGCCCAAGTATGTTAACCCCCTCTTTAGGAGAACTTCTGTAAGAGGAATAGAGCTAAACCATCCGCCGTGATGTTTCGATTTGAGTTTTCGACAATTTTTGCCAGCTTCAAAACCGATTGAGTAGGCACTGCTATTTTTTTTCGTGGTCATTCAGGCCTGTGCCGTCAGAGTTTTTCCCACAATATTTTTTTTTCCCCCACATTGTGAATATAGTATGTAGGAGCATCGACCAACTGCGACTTTTAAATGGCAGCAACATTTCATCAACGCAGAGGTATGGTCTGGGAATGTTTTGACATGGACTGTTTGAGATGAATTTGTTGAAGATATCTGATATTGAAGGAAGTGGATTTTGTTTTAGACGTTCACTCTGGTTCTTGAATCACCAAATCTGAGGCAGTTAATTAAACAAGAAAAACGAAAATTGGCCATCACGCAGCGGAATATTTCATGGCCAGTACCGTCAGTAGCGAATATTGTTCGAAAGTTCGCATCATTGCATTTGAAAACTGAAGTGTAGTAGAATTATTTCATAAACGCTTTTGATTTGTAAACTGGACCAGATATTCCAACATAGACCTATCAAGAAGTTTGAACCAAAGCTCCAAATATCCTTCAAAGTTAAACGTGTTTACACGGCGAGGTATCCTGATTATATGATATTAGGGCTGCGGTTCTGGATGTTCTGGGTCGCTCTGTCTTACTCCACTAAAATCCATTTATATATACATATATATATATACATGTGCAGCTTCTGCAATCCGAATGAAGAAGAAAATGTGAAGTATCTTATTGAAAGATGTCCGGTACTCTCTGAGATTAGAAATATTTACTTAAAAAAATCGGAATTAACAAAAAAACAAATTATTAACATATTAAATGGAGAAAACGATGAAACGGAGAAAAATGTTATGTTTTTATAGCTTCACGCTATAGAAATTATTTGATAGCGAAGTTTTACTAATTAATTATTTTATTTATTTATATTTGTGTAAGGAAAGTGACAGACGACAAATTGTTATGTCTTTTGAAATATATAAATATTTATGATATAAACAAAATTAATTGATTTTTTTTTTAATTTCGGAAAAAGAAATATATATTACTACTACTACTACTTCTACAATTTTTTATTTATTTTTTCTTATTTAATCTCTCTTTGTTGTTATTTCATGAGGTGCGCAAGTAAGTTCTCGCTGTTTGTCAATAGATGCCGTCAGCAGTGTGTGCTAGTCGATTCTAACATAACCTAAATGTCATAAACCAAGCTTAGGCATATGGCAAACAAACTGATTCGACACATTAGTAATTTTGTTTTGGTATCATAAACTTTTGGTTTTGTGAAAATGTCTCATTTTGTGCCAATAATCGTCAATTGTGGGAAGTGTTGGTTTTTCTCTTTCAATTGAAAAAAACGGCGGCTGAAGGGCAACAAAAAGTTTATGGAGATGCTGCTTTAAGTGAAACAACGTGCCGAGATTGGTTCCGTTACTTCAACGACGGTGATTTGTTGACGACCGTCCGCGTGAAGGAAGGCCAAAAACCTTCGAAGACGCTGAATTAGAGGCATTGCTCAACTTTCATCAAAAAAACCGGGGAGAACTTAGTTGCGCACTTAATATATTAGTTTTAATTCATAAATAAAGATAAATCCAGCAATATATTTTTACTTATAATTTGACTTCTAATCTATTAATTATCGTCAAATAAAATAAATTTTATTTTTCCACTGTGGGAGATAGGTGGCACCCCTACTCAAAAATAATATCCATATTAAATAACAAAATATTATTTATATTGTAATATTTTAATTAATTTTAATTCTTAGATTGGTGCCACCCTATACCAAGAAACATAAAACTTGACAGAAGTTTTGTCGTTTGATACCAATATTGTAAAATTATTTGTTTTATACCAACGAACTAAATAGTTTGATTTTTTAGATTGGTGACAACCCTACTCAAAAATATGTGTGGGTATTAAACGGCACTTAAATATGTAGCAAAATATTATTCATATTGTAATATTTTAATTACAGGAGTTGTGATATGGACAATTTTTTGGGGCACATAGAATTCGATGCTATAGCTGTGTTTCTTTGTAGTTTTTGTTAGTTAGGCTTTTATAAAATAACAAAAACACATTAATAAATATAAATTATTAGTTAAATTGAAAGAGAAAATATTTCTATTATGTATTTATGGAACACAACTTAATTCATGCAGCTGCCTCGTTTTGCTTCGCAGTACCGCTTCCTGTTAACCCAGTGTTCCAATATATTGGTAACAGTTTCTGCCTTTATTTTGCGATTGCCTTGCTCGCTATTCTTCCCAAGCACCTAAACCGTTCATGGTTCCCAACGAAAAAGTCTACCAACTTCAAACTGCAGCTTCGAGGTGACCAATTGACATTTCTAGGACAACATGATTACCGGACTTGGCGCTCAAGAGATCGATTTTGCCAGCTCGTGCCATTCTGCTGAAAGCAAAGGCTATCAGAACGATGTCTTCAATTTCACGTCACTATGACGTACGTAACTATGACACAACCGCAAGAAGTCTAGATGGATTCGTCGGAAAAAATTATGCTGACAGATTTTGAGCGGCGCGCAAAGTTGTTGTTGTTGTTGTAGCAGCATAAAAATTCCCCATATTTACTTACGGGGAATACTGTTGGAGTGACAGTCCTTGGCCGGATATAAATCAAATCAAATCCGGGGCGTTTCGGTAACGTAGGACCGACTGTCGTGGAAACGATGCGCGCGAAGTCATTCATATTGATTACCTTAAAGGGCAAAACGACCACCCACAAGTATTATGCAACTTGATGCCTATTTGAAACAAAGAGGGCAGTATTTGATGCGGATTAAAGTTGTTTTTATCAGGTTAAGTTAGGATAAGTTATTTGACTGAACATGCAAGGGCACACTTGAAACAAAAACCCAAATTTTGTCCCTTGTGATACTATTGTGAGGAAAAAAGGCAGAAAGATAGGAAAGAAAGTATTGGGGAGAATGGATTGTGTTTGAAACATAATTTATTTACTTATTCATATCCAACGGAATACCTTTGGCTATATTTCCGTATTGGATGTAAAATATGTTTAAACTTTAAATCTGAAACTTATTTCTATGATGAGTTATGGAGAAGCTCGAACGATAACTACTCACGTGTTCTACTAGGAAATGGATGCACAGTTCTGCAGACAAAACTGCTTGAATTAGATTGGGAATTGCTCGCTCATCTAATGTTTGATACAAATTTAGCCCCTAGAAATTATTTGTTATTTCCAATTATTAAGAAATATCTTCGCGGTAAGATAGTTGCGCCGAAGAAAGCTGCCCTCGATTATTGTTTCATTGGAAATACTTTGATACATCGTAACTCATATATGATATCATAAATATTATGTTTCGTGTCAAAAAATAAAATTTCAACAACTTGCATGAAGTGCATCGAGCCTCAAGAATACTTTGTTGGAAAACACTGCGTATGTGTAACCACTAGAGCGTTTTTCTACTTCTATTTTCAAGGTTTTATTAGGCCTCCCTCGTATATATGTAAACATTTAATTAATAATAATCTCATACACATAGTCAAACAGCATATAAAATTGATTTTTTTTTTCGCTATCTGCTCTTTTTAATATCACAGCAAAAGTTCTTGATCACTCGTACCCGGCAATCGCTGCCTTTGTAACCTCCACTAATCGCCTGAGGCGCTAGAACACGCGGCGCGCACTCTACACACTTCTAGGCGGAACAATGCGTCAATTTAACGGGTCACAGCTGTCCAACACCAGCGGCCAATTGTACGCTTGGCCATGGTCATTATCTGGCTATTGGTGAATTATTTGCTTTCTGTGTTTTTCTTGCTATTTGTCTTAGATCACCAAAAGCTTTTATTATAATTTGTCTTTCGTCTGTTCTTTCGCGCACGTGTTTGGCATTAAATGGCTATACACATACACGCACACTTACACACATAACATATGTATATGGGAATGTAAATGAAAGAGTTTTTATTCTATTTCTAAAGTTTGTCAACTCTTGTAGCGTGTCATTTTTAGGCAGCTGCTCGACATGGGACACATTCACTTGTCCGTGCCATTGTCTGCTCAGATTTTTGCAATTTGAACTGATTTGCTTTGCTTTGTTGTACATTTTCTGTTTGTTGCAATCAACTTTTTATAATTTTTATCTTATTTGACTATGCATTCAATTCAATCAGATTTTATGTGCAATTAATTAAACTACATTATTTTAACACCTCCAGTCAGCTCAACAGCTCTGCGGACGCATGTATTTGCCAATCATGACCACCTCAGTGACAAAGCGTGCAAGATTGTGTTGTGAAGATATCAAATTAATTAAGCTTTTACGATCTTGATTTAACGCAGATGGATATTTTTCAACAACGGTTACATGGAGTGCATATGCAGACATATTAGAGTGGGTTGGCGTTTTTGTGCACAAAAAAAAAAAATTTAAATAAAAGATTTAAAAAAAAAGTTAAAAATTCCTAAAACTTAAGTTCAAGAACTTTTTTTGTGTCTATTATACGGCGGCGTTTTATTCAAATGCAGCCCTCGAAATTATTTTGAAGGCACCACATATTTCCCAACTTTTGATTATTTATTAACATATTTTTAATTTCAATTATTATATTTTTTATAAAAAAATATAGTTTATTCTATAAAAAAGTCAATAATAATCCAAGTTGTAAAATCTTGTGCAAGATTTATTAAAACTCGGCACATTTTTTATTAATCAACGCAATTTTTTAGCAAATTCAAACTTGCTTTGAAACTAGAAGGTGGCACAAAATTAGTCTCCCTATAGGAAGATTTATAATTATTTGCAAATATTCAAAACTTAGAGCCTTATAGTATAGTATGGTGCCTTTACAATAATTTCGGGTATGGAGAAGAGATAATTTATTAATGAGCTTCTCTTAAGGCCCGTATTGCATTAATAGTGCAATTGTTTCAAAATTTTGAGAAATTGAGGAATTGATATGAAATTGAATTGAAGTAAAAACGGGAGAGGTTTACACTTCGACCTTAAAATTGTTTGTGCCCTTTACTTATCTTCTTAGTACTTCATCCAAGCCCAGTGACATCAATCCATCTTCTCTTCATGAGCTTACTTTAAGTGAGTGTAAGTGCCTTTCCTCTACAAAACCGAGATATCTACTCCTTCTTCTCGCTATAGCAATTAATTGGTGACAGGTCTAGACTATAATTCGGATGTGATAGGGCGGCTTGTTCACTAAAAATTTATCACGCGGCCTGGGGTTTTCTTGATGGAACACCATACGCTTTCTATTCATCAATTACAGCCACTTCTGCTCATTCACCTTCTGGTCAGATGCTGCTGAATTGGGTATATGGCGTCGAAATGAGTATTTTAATCGACTAGATCAGCTTCTATATATTAGATGATTTATTTCCAATCGCTCCAAAGATATAGCAAAACCTTCTTAGCTGTTAAAAAAAGCCTCGTGATCGTTCCACTCAATGATCTTAATGATTTTGTTGGCATTTTCGGCTATTGGCCTATCAGAGCACGTTTCATTTTCGACGTATATGCCGCTGGAATGGAATCATTAGAATTACGACTTTAATGCTGCATTCGACTCTATATTAGATTCAACAGCAGCACTAATTTTTTAAGTCGAATGTTCAGATACATCCATACCCTTTTTGACAAAGAAAACTTACTTACTTAAAAGGCTTAATAAATACCTACCAGCTCGTTAAAAGACTCTTATGCCCTTATGATCTTCTGTTGAAGGTAGGATATTAGTCTCATATAATACTTAGTTATTTTGTAGTGAAGAGAATTTTCGAATCAGTAATAAATTAATATGCAGGTGTATTTCGACCTGCTGGCACAGCGTTAACTGGTAGAAGACAAGCTATAAAAGATTTTTGTGTAACAAGTCGACCCGTACTAATATATATAGATATATATATATATGTGCACTTCTTGCATTGCTAACATTAAATTCACTAATGGATATTTTATTGTGGTTCACTGGTGTGCAAATAGAAGATGTTGCTGGTACTGCCATTAATGGCGGAGTAATTTTTGGAATGCAATATCTTAATGTAATAAAACTGCCCCCAATTGTTTTTATTGGTCATATTAAGTAACTTCACTGAATAAATTCAAATAAAAAAGAGAGTTCGTTTGTGCATTCCGGGAACATTTTTTAATTTTTACCTGGGATGTAATAAAATAGCAAATGTATTTGTCTATCTGCACGTCCATCTTGTGTACAAATATAGATTTGACTAACTAAAGAGAAAGCATCGACCAACTTCAATATCCAACAGTCGACCCTCCCTTGAAATATTAACTGCAAATTTAGAAATATGCTCTGCATTGAAAGATGGATGCATTTTTTCGATTGTTTACCCATTTTTTTATTTTTTGATATTAAACCCAGCGATTACCTTCTCCCACACATCGAGACAGAGCGTGCAGTCCGCGATCAGACGCATGTATAATTTTTCTTTTGGCACTGGGTCAAGAAAGGCGTAGTTTTATAAAGCATCGACATCTAAATATATTCAACTATAGATACAATTCATCAGCTGAAAACAAAGTTAGATATATATAGGGTTCCGGTGGAGGAATAAGGTTTTAAGATCGTATAAGCGGGAGAAGACCGCAGTAGCTTCGTTACTTGTGCAGGTTATTTAGTCACGATATCACAGTGGACGGGTTAATAACGTGCGTTTAATGAGATGATTTGCCAATCGCCAGTCAAATAGCTCGGCTGGACATTGAGAACAAATTAAAATATTGAGTTCGTCGCTACAAGTTTGCACGAGTTTCGTTTGCGTAAGTTCGTGCACAAGAGAGCGGCTGCTTCGGGACTACTATTGTAAACTAAACTATTGTCACTAAACACTTTCTCACTCCCCAAGTAGCACTAAGCCGCTGTTTTGGGAGTCGGGTTAAAATTGTAGAAAAATTGTGGGAAAAATCTAATGGCACACTAGAAATAGGAGGAGGAGCTCGGCCAAACACCCAAAATCGGCTTGCTTTGTAACCCTAAATTAACTTCTACAGTTTCAATTTAAATATTGTAGTTCAGTTTATTATCGTCTATCGAAATCCAATCCTTTACATTAATGTGCAGACCATTAGTGCAATGGTCTCACCTAATGGGAGATAAGTTCGTTTATGGGGTCGTGCGGAGAAAGGCGAGGCATCATTTGTCCAAAAGCTATGGTACTTCTTTTACATGTTACCACCTAATAAACTTTTTTTCGTTAGAAAGGATTAAATTTTAACGAAACAAAATCGATTCTTTATGTTTGTTGCGCATTGATACAAGGCTTTCTTTTATTATTTTTTATTAAACGCGCCGTTTACGTAAAAATCTATACATCGAAAAAATTACACAAATCACATGTACGAGTGTAGTCAAATAAAAAAAATGTACATTGTTAATCCCTTGGGCCCATGTGAAGTCTGAGACACGTCTTGCACTTGTTTGCCCCATTTAAAAAACATAGATACAATAAAATTTTTTTTTTATTAAATATTTTTATTATCTATAAAAAAACAATGAGTAAACATTATCTCGAATATTACACATTACAACATTTTTTCTTAGATTAACTATTGTATTCACATTTGAGAACTGCTACAATATTCAAAAATTTATTTTTCGAACCAAAATTAAAACAAGATTAAATATTTTTTTTTTAACTAAACAAAAAACATTTTCGACAAAAAATATTTTCGACCAATATAACTTTTTGATACTTATAGTAGAAATAAAGTATATATAAAACACACATATAAACATGTCTGTATATAACCCAGGATAAAGTCTAGTACAGAGTGCCTAAGTGGTGTATATTTTAAATTATTTGCTTATTATTAGTTTAGTTATTGAATTAATGGATGAATGAATGAATGCGTGAGATTACAGCAAAGGTAGGTATTAAATTATAGATTACAAGATTGAAGAACAAAATTGGGAGAGTAATTTCGGCCGCCATATCATAGAGGATTCGGTAGAAGATTAATGTCCCAGGCGCATCTGTAAAAAGTGGTATCGGTAGTTCAGTTGAATTGCTGTTTTGCTTCTGCCGTGTAAATCCGTATGTCAGCATAAAGGGAAATGACGAAAAGCCATTCGCTCTGTCGTTGTTATGTTTTTAGCTCCAACCTCATGTCGGCTGTGCAACATAATTCACCTCTTTTTTTCTTTTTATCTTCTATTTTCTTTTGTCGTGACAACGCTGTTGTTATTCTAGCGCTACTACCTTTAATGAATGCGCCTTGAATCAGTCGTTGTTCAGACGGCAATGAAGTAACCTGAGCAATGGCTGCGTTAGTCTTTTTTATATCACCAACACAATTTCTGTTTTGACGGAAAGGCTGCTGTCTCAAGGGTCTGATGTAGGCCGTTCCTTCTGAATTCTCTCCACCAATAGGCCTTTTTAGATATGGTTTTTAAGTTAGAGAAATTAGGTTTTATTTTGAAAGTAAAGAACTGTATATGTTTCGCTGGGATGTCTAATTTAATTACAAAAAAAAAAAACATATAAACTCGTTGATGTTTCTCTATCAGGAAAAAATATCTTTTTGAATAAAAAATACAGCAAGCTTTTTATAAAGATTAAAAAGAAATTAATTTATGTTGAATTTTTACTTTTGATTTAATTACTGCAATAAAGATTATTTATGAAATGTGAAACCAAAAATTCGAATGAAAATATTTATTTCTTAGGAATATCGAAGTGGTTACTGAAATGAGTACTTCATGAAAAACTTAATTGGTAATTGTATGCATAAATTCTATATCTAAATTTGAGCTTGTCTATACTGAAAAGGTTTCGAGTATAAAATAATGAAGAATGAAAGGAAGGGTACAAATGATGTTCATATAATTTACAGCAGTAGGGAACTGAAATTAGATGATAGAACATCTGTTTAAAATATCCAAAATAACTGAGCCGCGAAAATCTCTAAAACGAAAAAAAGTAAAAAAAAAAAAATTTACAATAATAAAATATCGAATTATGCATTTTTTCTAACAGTTGTGCCCAATCGCGTATCGGATGATGTCTATTTTCCTTCACTTAATTGAATCAGTTTTTAGCGTTGCAGGTTTGCTGCAAGGCATTTATGCAAGAAACGCGCAAAAATACTCAACTTTGGATTTACATTTTACTAAGATTTCGAGTGTGATCGCGAAATGTTTATAAAAATGTTTTCATTTCGTTAAATTTTCTCTTACTTTGATTACCTTCAATCCAATCCAATATTTTTCTTAGGTTATAAATAATGTCATACATATACTACAATTTGCTTAACCTCCTCTACTTCTAATAGCTTAACTTAATGCCAACAACGGCTCATAGTCCATATCCTTCGGACTTGTCTTCTTCTTATATTTCTTTTGCAATTTCGTTTTGGTCAACTTTGATTTTGATTTGCTCGCTCGTCGCTTCTTCTCCTCTCTCTCTTCTTGCTCCTTCTCACGATCGAGCAATTCCAGCTGCTCAAAGATATTCTTTGGACGTGGATGTGTGCTTGGTTTCGTTGAATTTTTAGCTGCATATACAACAACGAATTGAGAGAATGCGGAGTCTGCGGGCGTATTTATATCGGCAAAGTCACGAAAATCAGCAAACTGTTCCTCCGGATATGTGTACTTTTGTACGAACTCCTCATTCGACGGCCGCCCATGTCCATTTGCATCACCATAATATTGATTGAAATCACTATTCTCATCAGTATGATATGGCATTTCCTCTTCAGGGTAGAAAGTTCCACCTCGTAGCACACCAAAATCACCAGAACCCAAAATGGCAGGATCAAAACTGCGTTGAGTTGGTCCCAGTGGCACCGGTTCGGTATGTGGGGCCGCATATTTAGGTATGGCTGGGCTATCGGGAATGGGGAAGTAGGGACGCGAATGACCTAATGGTGGCGCTTCACGGAAGAACGGAGGATAGTAGTTTTGTGCGGCTTGTGTATGTGAATCGATGGGTGAAGGATGTGGTGCGGCATGGGGTAGCACATCGGAACGAGATATGACATGTGGGGTGGGTGATATAGGACGGAAGTGGTAGGTGGGCGGAACGTGAAATTGTTGTTCTTGCGAACGTAGAACGGTAACTGGTGTAAAGTCATTCGGTTCCATCAGCATGTCGGTGTCCTCTTCAGGGAATTCGGCTGTGAATGAGAGAAGAGAGGAAAGTATGCGGTTTAGTGAATAAATAAGTGAATAGTTCATAGGGCCACATAAATAAATAAAATTAAATTTAATTTGTTATGACTATAGTACTTATAGTATGTACTATACCTAGATAATAAAAAAAATTAATTCATATGTATGTACATGTAAATGTGGTAAAACAGGTCAAATGTATGCGCTTAAATACTTAACCGCTTTGATTTTGGCGAAATTTGGTGAAGATGCTCTACTCTATAGTAAGATAAATTGTGGAAAAACATATTGATTGATTGCAGAGATGGAGATTCAAAATTTTGTTTTTTTCTTTGAATTTAAATAAAATAAGTTGGTAGTCAAAGAGAAAACAAAATACATTTTTTCTATAGAATTTCTCGCGTTCTTTCTAAGTAAAAAAAAAATTGGTTAATTGTTTTTATTTTAAATTGCTTAAATTATGTTCAAGTGAAAGCTTAAAATGTTTCCTCAAAAATTACACCTAATTTTTATGAAGAAACAAAATTTTGTGTCTGAATGTTGATTTTGAACGAACTCTCCGGCATGGCGCGGGCAATAGATAGACTTGGTGTTTTTAGAAAAAATTAAGGCGTGTGTTGTAAATATATTTACAAATGTGCTTATATTGACTTACAAATTTAAATTATTTATTAAATATTTGCAAATTTTAAAAATGCAAAACCTTGAGAAAAATTAAAAAAAGATGTTTTTAATTTTGTATCAAAAAGTAGTAAGATTTTTATTTAAGAATCATTTATTTTGTGTTTTCTTATACTGATAATTATTTGCTTTTGGGAATAAGAATAAAATGCAAAAAAGTTGTATAACATGAAAGTGTCCCATGAAGTGAAAAAACTATTTTAAGTTCGAAGTTGTAAGGTTTTTCAGGTGTTTAAATAGTCATAAAGCAATGTTTGCGGAAATATCACTCCTTAGTTTTCTTTCATGCCAATAGAAGAAAACTGAAAAAAATTACGTATTTTAAAAGGGAAGACGAAATTCCGATTGTTAAGTGTTCTTTCTCAAGGTCAAAGATCAGAGATATCCAATAATTTAAAAATGTAGCCAAGAGAAGAGCGGAGTGTATGCTGAAAAATCTGGTGAAATAAAATTTCTTATTTGTATAAAAAAAAGGGATTTTGGACCCATTCTTCATTATAGCTGATGGCATCAACATCGTCATTATAATATCGCCGTCTAGCAATGTTTATTTTGTCCGCATACTGATCGGTATTCTTGCCGTTGCTCCAACTCTCAACTTCTGCATGCAGTTCCCCGCAAGTCATGCCTTTTCTCTTCTTTTATCACATTTTCTTAACTAGTAAAGAAATATCAGCACCCAAGTTATTTTGTATTTTTTTCGGCTATTCATGAAACAGCTGTTTTCAACTGCCTTTAATGAGTAACAAATTTCAAACTTAAATTTTTCAAACTTAAAATTTCGTAAGGCAACTTCTACAGCCAGATGTATAGGCTTCTAGGGGTTCTACAAAAAACCGTAGAGCGAGGTCTGTGGACAGGGAGTGATGGATTAAACGGGCATGACAATTCCTTGCACTTTATGTAGGTATCTATTTTGTGAATTTTCTTACCTCTTAATATACATATTGCAGTGATAATCCGGTTTGCCCTTTGACACTAAATTTCAAGTATTTGAAAATATTGTTCAAGCTTACAGCGATTTACTTCTATTGGCCGGAGATGTGATAGGAAGATTTTGTTGCAGTTGTGAGCACAAAATAGCTGACATTGGAAAAAGGTCAGTGTATCAATGGTTTACGATTGGGATTCGTATAAAAGTTTTGCACACAAAATGCAACAACAACGATATAACCCTGATAGAGCTCTGGCTCAATTTATAATCCGTTCTGTTCGTTTTGTATTTTTTCGTTTGTTTGGTGGCACAGTCAATTGTAATCGGTAGCACTGACAAGTGAATTTATACAGAAACATGAAGTTTTGAAGACAATTACCAAGTCTCTTATATCGGAGATAAATTACATGTTTAATTAAATTTTTTGCAGAAAATAATCATGGTATGCCTAAACCTATACCTAATATAAGCTATAACGCAAGTTGATAAGATTTGAATTGGTTAGTTTCGAGCTTCAGTTGAAATAGCTTTACCTTGAAAATGAGTATTATTTGCAAATCCTTCCATCTTCTACTAATTTTGCATCTTCAATGATGCCATGTCACACATCAAATATTGTGAAGAATACATCCACATACAACTATTTTAACTATTGAATCGAAGTCTCGATTTTTCTTGAAATGGAGTAACCGCCTTAATAGTGTTCTAACAACCCCTAATGCATTTTCGACAATAATTCTTGTGAAATAATGTGAAAAAGATTGTTTAATTGCCCTATCGGAAGATTTATAATTTTAGGAAATGGTGTCGTACATCAATCAAATTTGACAGTTGTTAACTAGACAGCTGCAGTATACAAACAGACAAGCAATGGAACGCGTAAAAGTAAAAATAAAGATTTCCATCACTCAAAATAATTGTTTTAATTTAGTAGAAAACTTAGTTAAAAACAAAATTGGATGATTCATTTTGTATATTGGTACACCGGCGAATAGCAGGTGGACGTTGTACAAACATTTTATATCAGTGCCCCCGACCACATACAAATTATCCAAATCCTTCTAAGGGGAATTGATGGATAAATAGTGTTGTAAAAGTTGCTGGCCGAAAGCTCATTCATTATTTTGTATTATTGATATTTTACATAATTTTTTTTCCAATCTCCCAAAGCACCAATTCATTCACTTTTTCATTAAGTTATACTTTCATTTGACGGCAATTTATTGTATTGTTTTATATACTCCATTGCGAGCAAACTCATCTGAAGATTAATGAAATAATTAATGATTCATGTTGCAGTTTTTCAGGTACATCCTAAGCGATCTTAATACTTGTATCGATTAAATAAAGCCACTAGCGATTCATATAAATAAAAAAAGTTCCTGAAAAAATTACTCTTTGCAAATGAAATTGCTTCCTGATCAAGTGTTTAAATTTGCAACCTGCAAAATTTCGACTCAAGTACGTGGAAAGCATTGAAAAGTGTTAAAAAATACTTAAGTATGGTAGCGGTGCTTTGACTCGTGTGTGTTGCAAGTTGCAAATCGTTAACGAAATTGCCAGCGATGACAGCTTAACATGAACTTCAAGTAACAAACAAGGCAACAACAATAGCTGCTATGCTTCAGGGCGACATTTGCCAACAAAAAGTTAGTATATAAAGGAGAACCAAAAACCTCAAACCTTAGAAAAATATCTATGCATGCATGTATGAATAGGCACATATAGGTACATAAGTTTTAGCCTGTGGGTGTACTCACATATAATTATCTACTCTCAGTCACTTTAACATATTTAACGCTTCCACAAAGAGTTGAACTGTAAATTTACAATTTACTGCGCACACACAAACTCAAGCTCCTAAATAAAGTGAACGAAGACGCAGCAGCTGTAAAACTTTCACCACTCAGACAATGGAAAAAGCATAAAATATAGATGGCTAAAAGCGAGTTTGCGGCAGATGTAGCTGCTTCACTATTTCAATTCGTTTCAATGGATTAATTTATATGAACGTGTATGAAAAAAAAAATTACAAGCCGCGAGCTAGTTCGGCTGCCTCTTAAAAGGCCAATAAATTTGAACTTCAAGCTGCCAGCAGCCATCGCTCACTATCAGTTTTTTTCCGTCGGTATGCTGAGATCGCAAAATATTGTCATTGAACTGCAATAAATAAAAAAATAAATAAAAAAGCGACTAGCAGCACAAAATCCAATAAAAAAAGGAAAGAAAGAGGAAAAAAACAAAGCAAGTCAAAAAAGGAAGTAAAAGATGTAAGCATGCTTTGCCGATTTCCAGCAGGAAAGCAGGTGACAGATGCCATGCAATGACCGAGCATTGCAGTGAAAGCGTTGCAACAGCAATAGTGTTGCGCCAACCCACGTACCATGGTATGTTGTGGCTGCAAGTCATCTGTATGTACATAGATTGCAACTGGTGGGGATTTTGCGCAAAACTGGATCTTTTATTTAACAAGTTATCGCTAAGTGTTTGTGTGCTTTTCCTTATTTTCATTGCAGCAGCGTGTAAACAAGTAAGTAGTGTCTTGAGTAGAAATGCATATATAAATACATACATACCTACATTCATACAAAAAAGCATACACCCGTGTTCAAAGTAATAGTTCTGCTACGAATTACAAAGTTTTAACTATTTTTTTAATATAATTCTTTTTTTAATTTTTGAATAAAGTTATAGTGCATTCGACAACAAAAACTCTATAACTGAAAACTTTATGTTTTGTATTGTACAAAATGCACAAAATTTAGAATTTAAAATAAATTTAAAACTGGCCACAAAAGCTTTCAACTTAATAACTAAAACTTTTAGACAATTTTCCAGTATGCAGTTTTGCAGCCCATCTAGTTTCAGTATAATAAAGTGCAAGTTTACAGTCACTCAAAGATGGCTTTGTGAAATTTTGTTTGCATACAATATTAAGAATTTTAATCCATCAAAAAAATTTCGAGCTACTTTAAACTTGGGCTTTGTTATAAGGTGGCGTCAAAAGGCACGATAAGATGTCAGTAGTGAATAATTCAAAGACGGCACGTTTTTTATGTCATCTTTGACATTTGTCAAGCAGACAGATGTAAAATTTTATTTGATAGAACAATGAGCTAAAATTATTGAAACTTATTATGAAAATGGTGGATCTTACAGAACAACAAATGGCAAAATTTATGATTTTTTTGTGGAAATAATAGGCCGATTGAGTCGACAATTCAAATATTGGTGAAAAAACTTCAAGGAACTGCATCTGTTGAGGATAGAAAAACGATTGGAATATCAAAAACGGGAGATTGTGTTAAGAATATTGCTGCTGTAGCGAATAAATGCTGACCTCAACATTGACCTTTCCAACAATTGAGAAGAATTTTAACCGTATTGTTGGGTTTATAGCTTATTATTGTTTTACCCATTGACGTACTCTTGGTGTCATTCCAAGTTAAATCATGATTTTTTTCACATATAATTGATAAGAGCCATATTTCGAATAAATGTACCCTGAAAGAAACTCATTTTTTCTGTTCGTTTTATCTTTTAGTAAAGTAGCGGAGTATAAGAGGCATAAACCGCTCCAGAGAGATAAATCACACTCGGCAGGTTTTTGAGTGGAATCTTAAAATAAATGCGCTCTAAAGGAAGTGAACAGACAATTACATCACTGATGGTGGTGACCCTTTCTATTTCGTTACGACTTGAAATGCAACAAGTCGCATCTGGCATCACACAAGGGAATCTGATCAACAAAATTAAGCAATCTGAAAGCAAACGAAACCATTTTATTGTGAATTCGTTGAAGTCTATTATAATGGAAAAGTTGATGAGCCCCCACATAAATACGGTTTGCCTAATGGAACCGTGACCGCCATAACTTGGAAACTATTTGACCAATTCGTTTTAAACTCAATGCATGGTATGGATTTATAATATTTATTATACCATGTATTTAATCAAATCTATAGTCACTACTACCATTTGTGGAACAACATCAAGACGCACACCACAAATAGGAGGAGGAGCTCGGCCAAACACCTAGCAGAAGTGTACGCGCCAATTATTTATTTATTTTATAGTCACTACTATTAGCTATAATGGCTTCACATCATCGAACATAATTTGTGTTAATTTCTGCGCAAGTTATGGACGTAATTGGCTCCAAACCAGCCGAATTTACTTTGATAATTGTTTGAGCGACCATCTTTATTTTCCTTTGAGTTTTTTGCTTCACTAGAACCGAAACATTTCCAATAGCGTTGTCATCAGACGACTGTGGACTGTGAACATTTCAACCCTAGTTTGTCGTTTTCCCTCTACTCACCTTCATCTTAGATGCTTTAGATCGTTGTCTTCTAGTAAAATCCAAGGCTGGCTAGTTCTTGAAAATATCATCTTCACAGCTGACAATAATAAAGCTTTTTGGTAAATTTTTTTACCAAAACTACATTCAAACTGGTGGTAAACACAAATAAAAGGCCCATTTCTTTTACAGAGAAGCATTCCCATGCATGAACCTCAACTGGATACTTAACAGTTCCTTGAAGTTTCCGATTATCAGCAATACACCAGGACCAACGTATGAAACTATTCGCCCAAAAGAAAGATTCATTCGTGAATATTGCGTTTGCTCTATTCCAGTCTGAATTCGCCTTCACTCATGCGACCCTTTTTCCGTGTGTGATAATGAGACCAGCGTTTTTTCAAAGAGGTCAAGAAATTGAGATCCTCTGCATGTAAACGTCCCCGAATCGTATTTTTGGATAGAGTAACACCATTTTTCACTAAAACCGCTTCAGCTTCATGCAATGACTAGTTCGGCTTTGCCACAAAAAAATCAATGACATTTTGGCCTTGATTTGGAAAGACCTTATTTTGGCCCGGAAAGTCGTCAACGTTTTTAACTACGGTATACCGTTGCACCTATTTATTTATGAACACCTTCGACTTCTTCAATTTTGCTGCCATATTTTTGAGTAATTTTTGAAAAAAAAAAAATAAAACTTGGTAATTCGTCGCGCTACTATTATTTTGAACACATGTGTACATAAATACATATATGCACATGCCCAACATAGTTCACGCTAACTGTTTGTGTTTTAGTTTTGTTTTACTTTTTTATCTTTTCATGACCCTCACGACAAGATCGTGGTCAAGCAGTATTTTTTTATAATGGGTAGAAATGTGCTGGTTTTACTACTAATGAACTTGATTAGGAATGGTGTCCACAAAAATTCAATTAAGTAATAGTTTTCATGCCGTGAATGTAAACTCATATATGTGGCCACAAGTAATAACCGCCTACATCTACTTCAGAAATAATTGAGTTTTGTATTCGAATGAATTCTATTAGCAAGTCTTGGTACTTATGAGTAATCAAAACTTTCTAGAAATGTGCTTAGAGAAGTTAATAATGAAAACATATACCCTCCTGTATAAAACTAGGCGATGGAAATACGCGTTTTTCATTACCAGATTTTATATAAATAGTAATGGTGCATTTTTGTTTTGTTTTTTTGTCGGGGCAAACTAGAAAGTACAGCGCTCAGGCAACATTAAGACCATTGTACTGCACCCGGGTTCCTTTTTTAATTTTCTTTAAATCTACCTTACTTCCGAAGAAATCTGAGCAGATCTTGTGGTGGAAAGGGGTCAAGATGGTCCCTTCTTAACTGATGTGCCAAAGACCTCAAGCCTGATTTGAGTGAAGGCCGGGCAGTCGCATAGAAAGTGGTCCACCGTCTCAACCTCCTCTCCACATACTGGGCAGAGTGCATTGTCTGAGATGCCTACCTTTTCCATGTGTTTCGCCCATAGAAAGGGACCCGTTATCAGTCCAACCTATCAATCAAACAGCTGCCTTCTGTTTAATGCCAGAAGGACCTGCGACAGTCCGTCGGATATGACAAGTAACATCTGTTTTGTCCATCTGCAACTTCTCTTAGCCAAGCTCGCTTGAGGGTTGAAGTAACTGTGGATTGGTTGCTCGTTTCTGTAATTAAAGTAAAAGAGGTAAATATCTACTCCGACAGCCAAGCGGCAATTAAAGCCTTGAGCTCGTCGTTTGTGCGTTCGAAATTAGTCGGGGAATGCCTGCCTTCCCTCTAGATGGCATAGGGGTACTTCTATATTGGGTTCATTTGGGTTCCCGGTCACAGCGGCATAGGTGAAACTGCTGGGCCGATGAGTTGGCCAGACAGGGCACCCTTGAGACGGCTTCATCGCAATTTGAGAGGATTGGAGTCCCCTTAAGAACCTGTGGTCTGCTACTGGAAAGATGGCCCCCTCGCAAGGGCAGCCATTTAACCTAAGCGAACCAGTTTGCTAGCCGTGCCTTTGATGGCGGGCGAAGGGAGTGACAGTGCGGGCTCCAGGCCAAAGAAGTTGGCCTCCGCCACACCCACGTATCCCGGGACCGCTCTTAGCATCAGGATATTATGTCTAGTGACATAGTTCAGTCTGGAATTACAGGACCCAACTACCCTTGAAGTGGTTAGAGGGCTGTCTAAAGCCATGAGCGCAGCTTCAGATTTTCAATAATATATATGTATATTTTTTTTTTTTCAAAAATTTATATTTGCTTTATTAAAGATTTTTGGGAAACATTTTTTTGTAAAGAACCCGCCTTCATATATGTTTCTTACTTTTTTAATAGTAAGTAGTTTTTCAAGTTTCCTAATGGGACTTCCACAACTTTTCCAGTTATATTCAAATACTTACAGAGAATACATGAAAAATACCATGTATTTTCTTTTTAATGTACCTAACCATACTTTGATTTAATTGTGGACGTAATAAAAGTGCCTTAGAGTAGTATTTTACATCTGAGAGGCATGTTTAAAAAAAAAAAAAAATATATTGTGAAGAAAAAAAATTTAATTTTTAGCCAAAAATTGATTTTAAAAGCATATTTTATCCTAAAAAATAAAAAAATGGCTCAAAATGAATTTTAGCACTTTAAAATTGTTACCATTTAATCATTTAATAACATTTCAGCTACCACCACAAAGCTGAAAGGTGACTTTGGTGATGAAAATGTTATCAATTAGCGACCACAATTCCGGTCGACTGATCTGAAATAAAGTATGAAAAATTATTCTTATCTATGAAGCATGGTTATAGCCGTAACTGCACCTGATTATTTGAAAATACTCGGAATGCATGAAATTTTTGTTCCATCATCCTAATTTGGAAGATAAACACTAGGGATACCAATTTTTTCGATGGTAGCGTTACCGGGAATCCGAGAATAGTCTCGAGATTTAGGTATTCACTTTCATATACTTTAACTTCTCAATAGATGGGAATTTTTTGTCTCCTTTGCAGAAAAGGGCCAAAAATACTCATAACAAAGGGGTTGAATGGGTTAAAATGTATGGTGTAAATATTTTAGGTAAAATTCTACTATAAATCGATTAATACAACAGAGCTCAAAGTTTAAATTGAGGAAAGAAATAAGTAAAAAGGGAAAATGTAAACAAACAATGATAATAATTTTAACAATACACGCTAACGAAATTAAGTGGAATAAGCGGAAAGTAGTCAGTTTTAATACATATTATTAATGGTATAATAAAAATCATGTAAGGCAACGCAACTTTTTACAACAGAAATGTTGCTTTCTTCTATATAAAAAAGGATTATTCTGCCTTCATTTCATGGCTTTACCAGAAATTATAAATCCGGAGACCATATTCTAACAGGCTTTTTATTTTCCCTCTTTTCTCTACCCTTGCAAACATGAAAACTACTTATCTTTGAGGAAATTGTAAGAGCAGCAAATGAAAGATGGCCTAATGAAGCCACTTGCAAAATCGCCCGACAGCTCTGGCAGACTCTCAATGCTAAACGCACGGTACTTCTATTTACTAAGAAGAGATAAACACAGTCTTAACACACTGATTTCAGTTGTAACGGGGCATTGCCTAATCGATAGACACACCCAGAGAATGGGTGTGCAAACGCATGACTTCTGTAGAAGTTGTTTTGACGAGGAAAAGGAAGAGACGATCCAGCTGTCCTGCTCTATCCAAACGTAGACTCGCCATTTTGAGTAGACAATACTTTAATGTATTGGATGATCTCAGCTCTGTCGGAATTAAGAATCTTATAAAATTTTTGAAAAGTACACACTGTTTTTAGAAGGGATAAGAACAAGTTCCTTACGCGGCATCACAATGGGCCATGAGCCTGAGTGTGTCCCACAGTGGAGAACCGCTTCAACCTAACCAGAACTATGAAAGGGAGACAGAAAAATACTCTTTTATTTATTATTATTTTCTAAGTTAGAAAATAATAATAAATAAAAGAAAATAATAATAAATAAAAGAGTATTTTTCTGTCTCCCTGGATTTCTCTGGATTTTTGGAACTTGAAAAGTATAGGGACCACTGGTTAACATCCTAATAATCGTATACACGACACACATGTGAAAAAATAAAGAACAAAATTTAGTTTTTGACCCCCTTAAACTACTGAAAAGCTACCGAAATCAATAAGCAGCATAGCTAAACAGCATTTAAAAACACTGCACTGCATATTCTTTTACATTTAATAAATAAGTAAAAAATGCGCGAACAAAAATACAGCCACGAAATTAGAAATTTACTTTGAAACAAAAGTGCGGTTGTTTCGCATGTTCGTTAAAAAATTAGTCTTTAATGCTTATCATTCGTAGGTTACTAATTGCTTCACTACCCACTGCAATAGGTTGCAGGTATATACATAAAAGCATCGTAACTATTGCCGAAAAATAATATAGCAACCGTTGATTTGCAAAAATGTTGTCATCAGTGTGACAGCTCAGTGTCACTAATCTGCCAAAACTAATAAATCATGTCAAACCATAATTAAACACTTAATTGTATCAATTACGTAGCTCTGGCGAAATATATATGTAAATACATATGCACTTACAAGTACTTGGAAAGATATACCTGTACTACACATACATACATATCGCTCGATGGCGTTTATAAAACACATTGTTTGCTTAATGAAAGCTATAATTAATTTAATTGCCGTAGGTGAATAAAAGTTTGCAGTTTTAATTTAATTTTGTTCATATAGAAAAGCTAAAAAAATACTGCAATTAAATTTGGCCCAAATAGAGGTAATGAATTTTCGGTAGAAATAAAAGCAAGTGAATGCAAGAGTTTACACTCATCTCAGAGCGCATCGTAGCAATAACAATAAACCATTCACGCGCATGCGCTTACGCCAAAATAAAATTGAAATCATGCGAAAGTGATAATCATGGTCAACGCAATCGAATGCGGACAGCACCAACGGCTGCGAAGCAACAAAACGAAGTGAGAAAACAAAAACCAAAAACAAAAAAAAAAAAAGATTCCCCGAAATTACCAAAATTGCGGTGTATATGGCAACTGTTAACAGCAATTGCGGCAGTTCGATGCCAAAAAAAGTCAAACATCAATCAATCAGCCACTCACGCATTCACTCAAGTCAAAGAGTTGTTCCTTTAGACATTCACTCACGCATTCAAGCTTATTGCAAGCACCTGTGTATGCCCAGCTGGAAAACTTGGCGTTATTGGAACAAAATTTTTGTTCTGTGCTTAGCAAATTTCAACTGCTTTGCTAGTAACCACATCGTCACTAAATGAATGGATACTGCAATGGAAAAGCATTCGAGGTAGGCGGATAAATTTAATTCAGAAGGAAACTCTCGCTATTTGCATCAAACTGGTCACCATCACTTTTATGCTGGTATTTAGTAATTTATGCCAGCCTGATGTCACTAAATTTCAGAATTTATTTTAGTACTATTTTTGTCACTTGAGATGATTCGGGTATTCAGCAACTTGCAGTCAAAAAAAAAAAAAACAAAATCACCACATTTGGTGAAGAAAACCAATGGAGACAGTCAGCTAATAGTGCCTTCTACTTAGTGATATTAGGACTGGGAAGGAGGTTTAAAAAGGAATAGGGGCTTTGCGTATATGTGGTTTCACAATAGCAGGCCTATGTTTTCTATCAAACTTCTCAGTGAACTGCTCAACACAACCAGCCCATCTAAGTGATTAATTGATGTAAAAGCTCTTAATTTCGGTAAAGATATTTTATTTAATCGTGCTAAAGAAGAGTGTCCAAAATAATTAATTCGCTACCAAAATTGCTCCACTTTGGCTCTACGCCATCTAAAAATCATCTATTGCTTTTATGAAAAAACTATGGATCATTAACAAGCCACGCTTCGACTACGACTGCGACCAGTTTGAAACCTCTTTATATTCCTGCAGGGTACGTTTTTACATGTTAACTTTTATTTACGCTAGATTAATTGATTTCTAGCCTTAGCGCAAACATAAATATACACGAGTACATGTATCTTTAGTTTCATCAGCCACTCACTCACCTCAACATGACAATCTATTTGTACACAATTTAATTGCTACTATAATAAAATAAATGGACCAACTTTTATTACAGAAGTGTTAAATATTTTATTTTAATATTACAAAATATACTACAGTACTGTGTAGTGACCCGCAGTGACTGAAAATGCTATTCCCGCACGGGCTTCTCCGGCCTAGCAAACAAACCTGACTAGCATCACTCTGCATAAAAAAAAAATAAAAAAAAACAACGGTACTATTTTTCCATAGGAATTAAAACTTTTATTACATTTCCGAACTTCCGCCAAAATATTTGGGAAATATATTAAGATTTTCGTAAGCTGGTTCGATTTGAAGGTACCTCCAAAATGTCATTATTTTCATTCCGTTGATAAAAGTTGATGACATGCTGACCTTTTAAGTTTAAATTTTTCTATTAGCTGAGTTGAACTTTTCGAAAAAATATGAGCCATAAATTAAGGTTTCCTGTGACTTATATCAGTTAGGAATATATAGCATCAGTGAAGGACTAGCTTGGCTACTCACCAGTGCAATATTCTTTTAAGTGTTAAATATTTACCCTGACGGCCACATTTTCGTTGACATTTGTTCGAATTTAGTTGGCAAATGCCTTACATATTTAAAGACCACGTTCTAATTAAACTAATGCATATTCTAAGTAACTGCTGGATTATGAACCGACAAAGCAGACTACCCAAAAAGTTATGGAAATCCATTATGAAAAATCTGTCGTTTATGGGCTTAATCATTCTGGTCTGACCAGCGAGGAGATTATATCTGATCATTTGTATATAAGCTCTATTTATGGTTGCCATACGAATTGAAGCAAAATAACTTTTTAGACTGAATTGACGACAGCAATTCTTTGCTGAAGCGTAACGACGTCGAGCCATTTTTGGGCAGGTAATAGTCACGTGCGAGAACAGCAGCTGAAAAATAAGGTGCTCAAATCGCAGTGAGTCGTTTCGAACGATTGCACTGTGTATTTGGTGGTATAGAAAGGTAATCGGTCACTATGAACTACTCCAGTAAGGTTAAACACTCAATTCGAACCGATAATATCAACATCTGATCACATTGAAGCATAGAAATGTGCCAAAATAGCTGAATCAATCGTTTTGAAAATTTAACTACTTATTTGCAATACAATTTTGTTGCAGTTGTTTTACCTATGAAGAGTGTTGAGCTTTGAAATTTGAAGGAACCGAAATATGAACTAGTTTTTTAAGTAAGCAAATGTTTAAACTGAGAATACATTATTTGGTCAGACAATGTAATTTTAATAAAATCGCATTGGCAAGTACAAGAAACAAAAATATCATTAATACCATCATAAACGAAGTATTATCAGTATGTGCTCCGCAGAAAAACTCTTTTTAGCTGTATGAATGTGGCTGTTTGAAATTTCTGAGAATTTGAACTGAGGAGCAATGACCCCATTGCCTGCCGAGGGGCGACCATTATTAGAAAACACTTTTTCTTAATTTTGCTGTTTCACCGAGACTCGAACCTACGTTCTCTCTGTGAATTCCGAATGGTAGTCACGCACCAACCCACTCGGCTACGGCGGCCGCCTAATCATCTGATATACACTGTGTAAAATAAGTATAGTGATACGACTTATTGACGAGTTTTACAATTTATTTGCTTCTTATATATTTTCAGTATTTTTTTAAGAAAATATAATTTATTCTCCTGTGCTGATGATTTAAAAAAAATGTCATCAAAAAATCAAACTTCCTATTCAGAATTTTTTGGAAAATTTTCAAGCATACAGGGTTATAGCCCATTACATTTTGGTACAGCAACGCAAGTTATGTTTCTTAAAAAACGCGGTGATTTGTGATAATTTATTTTTGGCTAGCGTTCATGGGTATTTTCCCGATTAACGATTTTTCAATTTTTTTTTATGGCAGAAAACACCCAACAACGTCTCCTAAAAAGAATTGTCAAAAATCACTGCTAACCTGAGCCTCTTCAAACTTCCACTTTATTACCAAAATTTAATGGATTATGAAACTGCGTACTTGAGGTTTTTTCCAAATTCTTATTAAGAAGTTTGAAATTTTTAGCAAAATTTATCAATACAAATTTCAAATTTAATATACATACATACATAAAAATTTGAAAAATCTCATAAAATTAGCACCGCAATTTCGTGGCTTTATTTCGAATTTCTAAGAAATGTTTGGTTCTAAATTTTGGTATATTGAAGTGCTTGACGTTACTAAAAAGTTATGAATCATTAATGCTTCATTTCTATAAATGTTTGCCCTCAATGCATTTCCGCCAATAAGTAAATACGCAAAATTTGAAAAAAATCAAGCGAAAAAAAAATTATAAAACATGTACGAGTACATGACTTATTGGCAACTTCAAACTTGCATTTAATTACGTGTAATAAAATTTAATGATCTATGTAACTGCATATGAAAATATTGTCTAGAAATTCGAATTAAAAACCGTGGCGTTGTGATGAACAGTTAGTGAAATTTTCCAAATTTTTCTATAAAGTTTAAAACTTCAGTGTAAGTGATTTTTGTTAGGCAGTGAACTATGCTTTTACAACAAAATAATGAAGCAAGCAAATAAAAAAAAGAGGTTGTCTATAAAGTCGGTTTACAGACGATAGTTTAACGTGTCAACGTCATAAGAAAATACTGATGGAATGGTTGCATTTTTCAAAAGAAAATTTTAATTTTATTTGTATCTATCAAACAATTTTGTATCAATTGTATTCATATAGAGAAGGAGGTAAATAGAATCGTAATGGAATTGATCAAGTTAAATTTACACAAACGTGAAAAATGACGAAACATTTATCAAATTCATGAAAGATATGTTCAACTTCGATTGTGCATCAGACGTTAATAAGTCAACAACACTAAGAGGCACCATCATCGATTTGCCTTTTTCAAGACACTTTGCACTCGAAACACTCCCTTTCATTTCCTACTTTTTCTATCATCATCCTATTCTCAACAGAGAAATGGTTCATTACCATGCACACAGGAAGAAGGCATATGCAAATACAAGTATGTGAATTTATATACCTACATATGTGCATATACATACATATATATGCTCACTCAAGTAGGACAGAGCCAGATGTCGAGCGTTGCCGAACGCGGGGGCCGATTGTGCTCTTTGTCGTTCGTTCCGCGCTCTCGCTTGCAGTTCAAGCAAAGCAACGACGCATTTTTTGGTGCGTGCAGCCGGCAACATCGAATTATAAGACGTTATCACGTCAAAAAAGGTTTTAAATATTGATGCGCTATGGCTTGTCGTGAACTATAGAACACCATTTGTGAGTTTTTTTACCTAATCTGTTGCTCCTTTCCGTGCTAAAGGCTGGTTTTAATAGTTATAGTTTAAAAAGCCATTTTTTAATATGGAATGCAAAGCCTGTCATTTTATGACAACTACTACAGTTTTAGTGCTATAATAAATCACCACAGAACTGATACCATTAAATTAATAGTGCCCCTGTAGAATAAAAAAGTAGTAAAAGTATAAAACTTCGTGAGTTTTGGTGTATATTTTTTTGTTTTTTGATATTGCATGAGTTTTTCATTTAAGTTGATGTAGATGAGTTAGTCTAGAAAGACCTTAGCTCATCAGCAAATACTGACTACAGGTGCACGCTGATACGAAAATAGGCACAATGAATCGTATAAGAACCGTGACATTTTAACCCAGTATGAGGAACAAAAATAAAAAAAAACACTCAAAAATGTGATGTCTCTAAACGCATAACTATTACTGATACTTACAAAGTGTCTGTTCATATGTAAAAAAAAAAAAATACATAAACACTCTTTAGAGCATAAATAAAATCGTAATGCAGCTCGTAAGCGAGCATTAACAACCAACTAGCTGACTTTGCCACTACTTATTTGAAGAAAATAGCAAATACTAAAAAGGTAGCGAAAACACTTAACACATAGTACTATGTATGTATGTACATAGTATGTAAGTCTAGCAGACAGTTTGAACGATAGTCCACCAACTATGTAGCGTAAATACGCACATGCTTAAATTGCGCGCTTCTATTGAAATTAAATTTTCTACTCGTACGCTTAATTCGCATGCTTTACACCTACATTTTTTTCATTCTCAGTTTTTATGTTTAAAGCACTTTTTTATTTCGCATTGTTGTTGTTTGCTTAGTAAATTGACAGAGCGGCGCGTGGGCTCGTAAATACTGCGGCGTGCGGCTTTTACGATGTAACATCAAAAGGAGCTCGAGGCAGCGAATGTAAATATGTATGTATGTATGTTCGTATGATGGACTTTACATTTGGAACAATGGGTTCGTACAAATATGTATGGGCACTTAAATGTCCCAGCTGGAAGGTTTCTACTTTAGTTAATAGTACTTGAATTACAATCGGCGCCGGTTATGGGTAGTAAGACAAGACACTTCACCTGAAGACCGTGGGTTCGATAAGGCTTAGTTAGGTATGTAACATTGAAATATGGTAAGATCATTTTCTAAAAATACATTACCGATCTTAGGACGTTGTTTTGCTTCAGATACTGCTTCTGAGGAAAAGGAAGACAACTTTCCTAAAATTCAGACGCAAACTTTCAAATCACCGATACACAAGTAGGCGCAAAATAAATCATTCAGATTTGTGTTTGAATAATTTTTTTTACTAAAATAAAAAAAAAGTAGTGGTGGAAATCTTTATTTGTACTTTTATGCGCTCCTTTGCTTGCCTGTTTGAATACTGTGGCTGTCTAGTTCACAAGTGTCAAATTTGATAGACGTACATAGGACGCCATTTGAAAAAATTTTAAATCTTCCGAGAGGGTGATTTACTTTGCACCACCTGGTATTTTTCCTTCTCCCTACCAGAATTCAACGTCGAGATCGGGTTTTCTTGTATTTCACAGTGTAATTATTGTTGAATCAAATACATTTATTTTTGCATTTCATGGGCAGCGGAGCAATGCCTCCAATTTCGTGACGCAAATATTGTACCTGAATGTTCTAGAATGCTTTGCAGGCATGACGGTTCGAAATTAGCGAAATATTACTTGCTCTGATCAGAAACTTCTTTCACTAGTTCAAGTTTTTCTTACAGGGTTTAGGCACGTAGTTGCAAATGCTCGTACTTTGACGTAAAACTTCACACCTTCAGTTTTACTAACCATCTCCATTTTCATTTCAATCTCCGTTTTAATTTGAGTGACAGCTGGGATCGGCTCACAGAAAACAAAAAAACAAAGTCAAGTAAGGTAGTGTGAAGCGCTATTAATGTGGTTAAAAGGCCATACCAATGGCCATGCCCCCTTGACATAAAATGCTTCACGCATACAAATACAACAACAATGAGCCTTGTGCGTTCGTTTTACACTTGAAATAACAAGTGTTTTACTTTATTTTCAATATCGCGCCACGTTGAGCGATGAGGTCTGTGATAACAAATGTTGAGACTTCAACAAATACACATACATACATGGGTATGTACATATCTGTATACAAATGTAAATATATGCAAGTAAATAAAAAAAAGTGGAAAAAAGTGCCTTCATAGGCTTTTAAAAGTCTCTGCTTTTACTTGTGGCATTGCATTTATCAGTGAAAATCTGTAAATATAAAGGCTTTGTAGTGCATTGAATTATTTTTTTTGAACACTTGGCAATTTGCTTATGTGCATATGTTAATGCGTTATTTACACTTATATATATGTTAAGATAATATTTACTAATTTTTGTTTGCTTTTATTTGAACTTTTTTCATTTCGTCTGCCCTTAGCCCTGCTAACTAACAACATCATCACTGCTCGTATGCACATATGTATGTACGAGTATAAGTATTTATAAGTACATACGGCTCAAGCGAAAGCGAAGCTGCTCATACTTGACGTAATTTTAAAAGTATTAAATATGCTTTATGGTCTTGAAGCAGTCAATAACTAGCTGGAAAAGGCTTCCACTTTGCGTGTCATTTATACTATGCAAACGGATGTGTACACAAAGGCAAGTAAACTAAGCGTGCGTGTAAAGAGGATGATGGCTGCGTGACTTGTAAGCGAAAATTTTCCCACCTGGTAAATGTTTAAAGATTTAAAACACACAGGAAGGAGAAACCCATAATATGTAAGTCCCGATTTACACGAGGAGACATCTGGAAGGGAGACACTGGAAATTCTCTTTTGATGTTTCATTCGCGTACACACGGGCAAAAATGTTTCCGCGACATTTTGACATTTAATACTTTAGCATCGTCTGGTTCGGATGTATTCTAGCAGGCGCTTACATGTAAAGCAGAGAGCGTTCGACAACAGTTTCTTAAATATATGAATGAAAAATGCAAACTGGTTAAATAATAAATAATTTGCTGTTTTTTTATTGAAATATGTTTATAAATTCTTATACTTGAATAAAAAAAATTAAATTAAAAATACTTCATATGTAAATAATTAACTTAAAATTAACTTGAGTATCTAGAAATGCAGGGAAAAATTAGAAATCAACATAAACATGCCCCATAACTATTTTAAATTATACCTACTTTACTAGCAAAAATAATCGTGCATTTCCCAAGCAGCGTTCGGATGTTTGTCATCGTTGTTATCTTCCGTTTGATTAAAAACCAACACATAACTTAGAACTTTCTTCCACGAAAGAAGAAAACGAATGAAGCAACTGTCAAAAATTGATTTAAGATAAGAAATACGAATAAGAAGAGCAAAGCGTGTCGCCGAGTACGAGAGACAAAATCCCTTCTCCTTTCCCCGACCGCCCTTCGCCCTTGAACAAAATGTTTCCCTTCCAGATGTCTCCTCGTGTAAATCGGGTCTAAGTTTGCTTTTGTTTTAAAAAGGTCACCAAAAGCGAAAATTGGAGAGCCGATTATATGAATAGTCATAGGAACGTTAATAATGCACTAGACTTATAACTATATGACCGCCAGGTCAGAATCCCTGCACAAGAATTTATGTAGAAGCGGTAGAGAGATGAGAAAGAGATAGAACCTATTCAGCATTTACTTACATGAAATGCGTATGAGTATTGTATAATAATAAAACTGTAGAAAAGTCATCCCTGTAGATTGTTAATTTCTTTAAAAGTATGACCAAAGGTGACAACTTCGGACATAACATAGGGTATATTTTTACAAAACGTATGATTTTTTTAAATTCAATTGCAAATGGTGGCACTTAGTTACACACTTTAGATACTTTCGCGGATGACATCGCGGTGGTATTGACACCATTACCAAATAACAAATCCATGAAATTGAGAAGATGCCAGCGAATCAGTAAGCAGGATTAAGGCTTGGCTAAGGTCTATGAAGTTGGAGTTAGCTGAGTATAAGACCGATGTAGTCCTAATAAGCAGCAGAAGGATAGTAGAAACTATATATAAATGTAAATGTTAGAACAGTAACTATTAGTTCAAAACCCGCTATTAAATAGCTAGGAGGCATGATTGACAGTCGTTTAAACTTCAAAAAACACCAGGAATACGCTGCGAAGAAGACATCAAGTGTGCAGTCCTATCTGTCGCGAATAATGCCAAACAACGCCGGACATAGCCACAGCAAAAGAATACTATATTGTACTGGGCTGTTGCACAAAACATAAATAGCTACACCAAAAAACTGATAGACATTTATCGGCTAATCGCTTTGCGGACTATCTGCGGCTTCGGTACAATTTCGGACGATGATTCCTTCGTTATAGCCGGTCTAGTCCCCGTAGACATTTTGGCGAACGAAATGCAGATAGTGTATTTAAGGCTATCCGAGCCCGACGATAGAGCAAGTCGTAAAAATAATACAGAAGAAGAAAGGCGTCGTTCGATCGTCCACTGGGAAAACCGTTGGAACAGATCACCGAAAGGTAGACGGACGCATGCGCTAATACCCATTCTTACGACATGGTTCGAAAGGAATGATAGTTCACCAAACTGCGCAATCTGCAAGAAGAGGGAAGAAAACGCCGATCACGTCTTGTTTCAATACCCACACTATGCTTCCGAAACCTGTAGCATATTAAACGGAGACAATATTCTAGATTTTATGTTAAAATCGGGTGATAACTAGTAGCAAACCTGCGGGCATGTAAAACATATCCACAATGATTTAAGACGCGCGGAGTTCGTAGACGAAACAACTAGCAGCCTATGAGCTAACCAGCCCCGTGAGGTAATTCCTTTTTTGGACTGTTCCGCCGTGAGATTGGTAGATAGTGGAGAGGTATTTAGTACGTATGTAGGTGTAGCTGTGAAACTACAAGTCGTGAATACTGCTATGCCGGTGGAACAGTGCTCATGAAAGTTTCTCTTAACGGGCGTCATCCCGAAAAAAAAACACACTTTAGGCTAAGAGCGCTAGAACTGGAGATCTAAGCTGGTGATGGAGTGCCTTAGAAACCTTAGTTCCCTTGGCACTAATAATTAAGTTGGGACTCTTTAAGTAACGGATATCATTGGCATTGAAGGAAATGAGATTGCTTATAAGCTCGCAAAGACGAGAGCGTCAACTAAATTTATACATACATAGATTCAGATTTCTTGTGCGATCACTGTCAATTCTGACAAAAGAAGAGGAAAAAGATTGTTATGAACAATATTGGACTGGCAGTGCAGCATATTTTTGAGTTCATTTAGGCATATAATTTTACAAATATTACATGAGCTGGCATCAGACCAACTTGAGATATGTCACGGGTGCTTTCATTAAATCTGAAAAAAAAACTGAGAAATCAGTAAATTTTTCAGAGTAGGGAACAAAACTGCAAGACCCATACTTAAACCTTACCCAACATCGATGCAGAATTGCAAAACAATCCATTTAATAATGGACGGCACAATGAATTTCAAGGACTTAGGGTCCGTACTAGAGTTCCTCTCGAAAGTAGGATTAAGGGAATCATCTAAATATTGCAAGGATACCCATTAGATCTTCAGATTGCAATGCTCTTTTCTCAACGTAATAATGATAAATCCTCAGAAAGCGTGGCTGGACACAGCTAGCATAAAATATGATTGCGTTGTGCATCGAGAAGGAGTATTTTAGAGATTTTCCCAGTGTTCGATTTTAGTGCCGACATTTTTCTCCAATAATTTTAAATAATATAACTTTTTTGGTTTCTTTTATGAAATAACCTTTTTAACACGCAATATATGATACTTAAATGCATTTTGATACAAGCTTGTGAAATTTTCTTTGGGTCCAAAAGGATTTCGATTTTTTAGTTGTGAAAATGTAATGCGCATCTGAGTCGGTTTTAACTTCTGACATGAACTGAAGGGTAGTACTCTAGAGTCAATCGGCAACGGTAACAACTTTTTTCCCTCAAATACACTAAGAGATTACCTCAAATTTTGCATATGTTTCATTTGTTTTTGACAGTGTCTGCGAAAACACTTACGCATACGTACCTATTGCACGCGCCACCATGTGCCGGAAAACTGCTCACGTATCCTCTTGTTTTGCCGCACTAAAGGAGCGTAAGAGTGTTTTCATGAATTGCAACGTACAAGCTGTCAATTGCAATGCAGACGAAGTAAATACTAAACTCAATATGCCGAAACAAAAAACCAGAAAAAAGCGATTTTCACGCCTTTTCCGCAAGTCAATTTTTTCCAGACAAGCAACAAGCAACAACCAACCTGATGTGGTTACATTGATTTATCGACATGGAAATCGATCATGAAAATGTATATTGAGGAAAAATAGTGAATAACATTTAAAGTGGTTGACAGACAAGCTGATATCTCGATCGAAAATATGCGAGAAATAAAGAAAAAAGATATCGATACAGATATACTAAATGTAAAATGTGTGCAAGAAAAACAAAATAAATGAATAAAAGCGTTTGTTGGCTCGCATGTAAGAGTTGGAGTATCATTTGCAATGGGTGCAGTTGGGCAATTCCAACTTTCAACAAATTTTCCTCTGTCTCAAGCTCATGTAAACGCCGCATGTGGCATTACACTATGCCTAATATAAGACTACAAAAAATTACATTAATAAACGTCATAATTTGGCAGACAAATTATGAAATTAGTGTCAGTTGGTGAATGTGCGATTGTAAATAATGGAGTAAAATGTGAAAAAATGTTGTGCTGTTGAGCTTAGCAAATGCGGGCAATACATGGTTTGTTTTTATTTTAACCAACACAAATGCACATTCGGCCCTTAGGGGTAAAATGAAAAAGTAGAGAAAGCTGATTTGTTATAAATCAACTTTGGGGTAGTTAAAATTTAACAACTTCAGATGCGATTATATTTTGCATTTGGAATTTGGTTTATGCTTTGCGCGCCATACCCATTGGCAACATAATTTTCACATAGTTTCATGCATATTAACTTGATTGGAAGGTGCCCAGTAGCTTATCAAACGAACCAATTACCAGGGCAGAAACAAAAACGAAATGCAATGTAAAGACTGTACACGGGAGCTGACAAACACTTTGCAGCAAACAAAAGATTTCGGACACAAACTCGAGACATAATTATGAGCGCAATAATAAAACCTACAGTACAATAACCAATGCTGGCTCAATCAAAATCAGTCGAAAAAATCAGTTAACAAAGTATTTGATGGAAGCAAAAAAATTTTTCTGCGCCAAAGCTCAAAATTGCCCTCAGCTGTAAAAAACACATATCCGAAAACATACGTACATACAATATATCAAAAGTCAAATTACTGCCAAGGCATAGAAATATAAGAAAATGATATGGGGGCAGCGACTGCGCCTCGTCGCCCATAGAAAAATACCTTTTACGGCAGTAAGGCGCAGTTGCAAAATCACAAAGTGGAAATATTGTATAGGAATATGCAGGTATATATTTATATTAGGGTGGAGCGAAAATTATTGTTTGCTTTTGACAGATCTGCAGTAAGTTCACTTTCTATTCCAGAATTGAGAGGGGAAAATATTATTTGCTTCATCAAATGCTAAGAAGTGCCTCCGACACTATTTATTTCTGAAAAAATTGAAATTTAACCTTTTTAATTTCACTACTAAAATTATGTACATATATGTGTGCATCTATTTGTACAAGGTGCCACCGGATTAATCGCCATATCGGAGGATTTTTAATTTTTGCAAATGGCGTCGTACGTCTATCATATTTAATATTTGTGAACCAGACCGCAGCTGCATACAAACAGACAAACAGTAACATTCAAAATCATTTTTCGTATTTAGTAAAAGTTGTATAAAAACAAAATTGGATGATTAATTTTGCGCCACCTTGTACATGCACCTGCAATCGCTTTTTAGTGTTGTTAGCATTTAGATTGATTTCACAGCATTTTCATGGCTTTCTAAGGTAATTATGAGCTATTTAATGCTCATTGGTGATGTAGTTAGGTGATATGAAATGACTTTCAGTGACGAGTTTGTAATATGGGTGATAAACTGTGTCGGTTTTATTATTAGAGTGCATTTTGTTATTTAGCAAATCTAGAAATATATACATGATTTCTTACAGACTATAACAAAAACACTTATTATATCGCACCCTAAATACAAAAGGGTCACAACTCAAAATGTACCTTCTGCTCAAATATGAACGAGACGTTATCAATAAAACGGTCCGCGGATGACATATGGCAAAAATAAATTTTTTGTTTTTTGGTAATACTGTTATAAGCTTACATGGCAAATTTCAGCGTGCTATGTCACATAGTTTGTTTTCTGTGCTACTGTAAACAAGTCAAGCTCGAGTGTGGAAAATTTTGAGTTGTGACCCTTTTGTATTTAGGGTGCGATATAATTCGCTTGAAATTTGAAAGTTGCTGTATAAGATGAAAATTCAAAAGCCAACGATTTTTAAATTTTCTTTAATTCTTCCGATGCTCTGTATATCGGAGGCGTAAGTTATTCCAACCAAATTTAAATTATTATTATTTTACTTTAGAACTGCGATTAAAAACGATTTACAAACATACAATTCAGAGTCTTTAATATATGAAATTTATTAATAGCTGGGTAAGATTTAATGTACATTTCCAAGTTTGGTTAGGTTGGGCGTACCTCAAAACGCTAATATATTTTTTGTGATTTTACTTACTCTTATAAAGGCAACATTTCATTGCTCTTTCATTACAAAAATAAATATATATAAAAAAAAATGTCCATTTACTTTCGCTCCTCCTTAATACACATATATGAGTAGATATATTTGCACAGAAAATCAGCAACATGTGAACACCCATACCCCCTGCGCCAAAAAAAACACAGCACTCGGCATATTCTAAAGGGTGGTTAAAGTTCAAAGGCCGATGTTGAATGTAAACCACACCTAAACGTCAAGTTTCTTTGTGCATTTCATTTGACATTTTTCAATTTCAGACTAACCCAATTTGAACTATGGAAACATACACAATCGAGCAACGCGTTAAAGTTATTCAGGAATGGAGGCAGGAAATGGCAACAGTGAATGACCAATTTTCGAAGAAAATCATCTTCAGTGATGAGGCACATTTTCACCTCAGTAGATTCGTCAATAAGCAGAATTGCCACATTTGCACCCATAAAGAGTGATTGTTTGGTGCGGTTTATGGGCCGGCGGCATCATTGGGCCGTATTTTTTCCAAAATGAGGCCGGTCAGGCAGTTACTGTGAATAGTGTTCGCTATCGTGAGATGATAACAGGACGGTGCCACTTGTCATACAGCTAACGAAACAATGGATTTTTTCTGAGCGATACTAATATTATCATAATAAAGAGAAATGACAATAATTTCTTAAAAAATTGTATTTTATTCAAAATCAATACCGACCCTTGAAACTTAACCACCCTTTCTAATGCATATGTTGAATCATTCATTACCCTATTAAAATAGTTCTATTTTTATGTATTGAGTTCTTCGTCCAAAGTATTTCAATTTCACTCATTAATTTGTTTTAATATTTGTGTAGGATAAAGCAAAAATAAGAAAGCTATTTCAGCTTTAAATATATTAAATCTTTCTTTAAGATTATTTCCTTCAGAAACTGTGTCCCTTTACTACTTGATGTCTTGCTTTTTTATGAAATTCAGCTCAAAGAAGTCATCGCGTTTCTGGGGCAGTTGGGAATTTGTTACTGGAAAGTTAACGATTCATAATCGGCTCAGGATTTTCATATCAGCAACATACCCGAAAAATGCGAGCGAAATATTTTGTAACACAAACAACATAAGCCCCCGTTTCCACCAAAAGCAAACACCGTGTTTGCAGGAGTTGTGTTTGGGAGAACTGTCAACTGTTTCCACCGAAATGTGTTTGCAAAGTGTATGGTCTTTGGTATGGTAAACAGATTTATGATACATTATTTTGCGGCGACAGCACAGCGCGATAGCCCAGCGGCTAGCAATGTGGGCTTCCGATCCGAAATCCTCGGTTCGAATCACAAAAAAAATTTTTTTTTTATACATTTATTTCATTTTGTTTTATGATATGTTTATGAGCAGATTTTTTTCATGGCAGAAATACACTCGGAGGTTTGCCATTGCCTGCCGAGGGGCGACCGCTATTAGAAAAATGTTTTTATGAATTTTGCTTTCACCGAGATTCGAACCAACGACCTCTCTGTGAATTCCGAATGGTGATCACGCACCAACCCACTCGGCTACGGCGGCCGTCAATCAAATGTCGTATTGACAAATTGCAAACATTGTTGCCATATTTCGATAAGAATGCAATAATAAATGAGGAAAATGAGCCACATTGCCACCACTTAATAATTATTTTAGACGCAAACCCAACAAAACACGCTTTGAATTAGACGCAAACCAACAAAACACGCTTTGAAAAGTGAGTTTAGGTATGGAGTTGTGTTTTAATTTTGTATGGGATTTGACAGGAGTTTTGTTTCGTGTTTGCGCTAAGAACACGATAGCGGCAGAGAACACGCTAGCGGCTGCGGTGGAAACTTACTATAACATAACAACAAACAAAACAAGGCTTGCAGAAAACTTAGAACTCTAATACTAAGTTTCCACCGCAGCCGCTATCGTGTTCTCTGCCGCTATCGTGTTCTTAGCGCAAACACGAAACAAAACTCCTGTCAAATCCCATACAAAATTAAAACACAACTCCATACCTAAACTCACTTTTCAAAGCGTGTTTTGTTGGTTTGCGTCTAATTCAAAGCGTGTTTTGTTGGGTTTGCGTCTAAAATAATTATTAAGTGGTGGCAATGTGGCTCATTTTCCTCATTTATTATTGCATTCTTATCGAAATATGGCAACAATGATTGCAATTTGTCAATATTGACGGCCGCCGTAGCCGAGTGGGTTGGTGCGTGATCACCATTCGGAATTCACAGAGAGGTCGTTGGTTCGAATCTCGGTGAAAGCAAAATTAATAAAAACATTTTTCTAATAGCGGTCGCCCCTCGGCAGGCAATGGCAAACCTCCGAGTGTATTTCTGCCATGAAAAAAATCTGCTCATAAACATATCATAAAACAAAATGAAATAAATGTATAAAAAAAAAATTTTTTTGTGATTCGAACCAAGGATTTCGGATCGGAAGCCCACATTACTAGCCGCTGGGCTATCGCGCTGTGCTGCCGCCGCAAAATAATGTATCATAAATCTGTTTACCATACCAAAGACCATACACTTTGCAAACACATTTCGGTGGAAACAGTTGACAGTTCTCCCAAACACAACTCCTGCAAACACGGTGTTTGCTTTTGGTGGAAACGGGGGCTAACTAGGTGCGAAAATCAGCTTTCGGAACAAATATAAATCCAAAATCAAGTCCTAACTACTTTGAAATTAAAAAAAAAAACGATTACAAAGTTATTTTCGCCGTAAAAATAAGTTGCTTTAACTATTACGTAATGTCTATCTTAAACTAACTCAAAAGAATTTACGCTTAACAAAAGGCCGCTTCTTAATATGCCTATGAAGAAAGTGGCAACATAGACTAAATATCATAAATGATGGAGTCAACTTTTTAGTACCGATGTGCGGTCTGGCAGATCTCATTCTACCTTTATTAAAGTAATTTTATCTACCAGCCTCTTTCATTCTGCATCTTGCGCAGTCACTCGGAAGCGTTGGTTTTGAGTTTTATCAAATAACATTAAATGGAAAAATTCAATGGAAATCAGTATCAGAATCAGGTAATCACATCCGTGTGCATCTTTTTGTGGCAAGCGAATATTGCTACTAATTACGAGTTAACGCTTACATGAACGGCTTTGCGTCTTCGGTAAGCTCAATTGAAATTTTCTGACATATATTTTCGTAGAACATTTAAGTCCTTAAATGCCCCCTGTAAGAAGGTGTTTTGAAATTTTTGGAAAAATCGTGCCAAAGCGACTTATAAATATGGGAGATGGAAGATTCAAATATTCCGTAAAAATTGTTCTCGTTAAATTCTACTGTCGAACTTTAAAGGGTAATATTTCTATCTAATGTAAAGATTTCTAAGCCCAAAATTTCAACGTAATTTACACTTTTTTTATGATTAGTTATCGATGTAAAACATCAATGTAACAAACGCGAGCAACATCAGTGTTGCCGTGCTAGCAAAGAAAGAAAACTTACTAATGCTCACGTTTCGATCCATTTGCAAACGGACTTAATATACGAACCGGTATATTAGTGCTACGCTAGAGCAGTAGTTTGCACTGATTTTTCAGTGGCTCGTCATACCAATTTTTGAAAATAGCTCGAGGAGTTATGGGCAGCCTTATAAATAACTTTCAGAGATGATAGATTATGGTCTCAGCTATTCATAAAAACATAAGCAAATAATAAATCTGAGGGGAGCGAAAGGAGTAGGGATATGTTTTTGGAATAATTACAAACAGAATTTAATTAAATTAAAAAATTAAAAAAAAAATTGATTTTTGATAAACATAAATCTGAGGCTGAAAGTGATGAACAAGGTGAACGATTTCATCAAGATATTGCTACGATTGAAAAGCGTTATAAGGGATTTTGGGGTCAAGGAATGATGAGCTGCTGGATGCAATTTAGTGAAGATTCCGTGCAACATAAAAGAGGAAGTTTGAAAGTAAAATAGTATTTTCGACCTCAAACATAGCCAAGTCAAAAGCTGCAAAATCACATGTGTTGACTTTATGGGTCATAACTTCTACAATTTTTCGTCGATTCAGACAAACTTAGGCTTAAAATGTAGATGACAAAATTGTCTTTCAGAAAACCTATCTTATGTCGGTATAAGCACATTTTTTGTTCCAGAAAAAAGTTAATAAACTTTGATTATTTAGTAAAAAACGTCAAAAATGCCTTCTTTTTTTACTTTCAACAGCTGTTTTGCGAAAACTATGACTTTCAATGACACGAATTATATTAGGCCATATGTGTGACTTTCGAAATTTATGCACTTCAAAGAAATGGCGCGCACTGTTTTCGAGATTGCAGGTAATAACTGCACTATTGCCCAAAAAACAGGTTTTTTGGGAATATCTCGGAAGCCGTTCTTTGAAAAAAAAAAAATAAAAGTCATTTTTGGTTTCAGCGACCGCAAATTAGTTTAAAAAACGCTTTTTGGTCGAGAACCATTTTTGGTGTAAACTAGAAAAAAAATGATCAAATCAAATCAAAAAAATTTTTTTTTATTATAATTACGAAAGAAATTTTTAATTAAATTAAAAATCAAAAAAAATTTTTTTTGATTTGATTTGATTTTTTTCTCTAAAAGTATATTTTACTTAAAAAAAATTACAAATATTAAAAACAACCACTGCAAAAAACCATACCAAAAATTTGCAACATTGAACAAATATTAAAATTATTAAATTTTTTTAATTCTTTCAGTTTACTTTGTATTACACTTAAACCTGCAAATACATTAACTTTCAGAAAAACTTACGACAATGTCCAAAATACTTGGATTACTTAACTTTGAACCGCTCTGCTATAAAACTTCGCGTATACAAAATACTGGAGTTTTATTGGCATCGAGTGCTACATCAATATTAATATGTGAGTCAACGACAAACACTTTGTAATAATAAAGTATGCAGAAAACTAATTCATAAGTGAGCAAAAAATATTTCTAATAATTCTTCAAACAAAATTTGCACTTTGTACGCCTTTACACATTTTTTTCTTTTCTGTTTTTCTAATTGTTTTTCACTGACTGTGTTGCAAGTTTTCGGGTAGCCTTCCATGCAACCGCAAATGCATAAATCACGGTAAAGCCGCAGCGGAAGGAAAGCTGTCGCGCCAACATTCCTGCTTGCTGCTTATAAGCCAGCGAACTTTGAGCGCAATTTCTGTTCTGTTTTTGTGCAACTACGTCGGCGGTGCAGCCGATTTCAGACAAATTGTTGTCAGTGCGCACTAACAAAAACTCGTATGACAGTTGTTGCATTTAAAGTTAATTTTATTGTGCTTTTTAGTGAACATGTAGAGTTGTGGGAAGCCAAACTTGCGATTACACAGAGTTTTGTTTTTTAAACAGCGGCGCATGAGCTGATATTTATGTTTTTGTGCTTATACAAGGTGGTGCAAAATTAATCATTCAATTTCTGGTTTTAAATCACTTTTTACTAAATAATTTACACAAATTATAAATCTTCACTTGTACAAAAGTTAACAGAGTTTGCATTCATCTAGCAGCAGTTGCTAGCAGCGCTCGAACAATTTTCATTCTCGGTAGCACCTCATTATTCCTATCCACATTTCAAATGCTTCAAGCTTGTTGATTCTGCCATTCCAAGCTTCCAGGGCTTATAGAAGTATCGACCAACCATAACATTTTACAAAACGTATTTCGGTTTTAAAGTAGAGGTCGTAGCTGCTTAGTACCTTTTTATATTTGTCCTATTTCCATTCTGCATTTTATTTCTGTGATACAATTAAAAATTTTTGTACTTTGATTGTTTCGTCTCGATAGTTCTGTTGCAGTCCTGGTCTATGTGAGACCACTGTTGATTAGTCAAGCCTACCTAAGATAACACGGTTTGGTTTTTTAGTTGTAATAGATGGCTCGCGGAAAGAAATGCTCAGAGGTAGCAGATTGGCGACATCGCACCGAGCAACATGCAAAATGCTCGAACGCGAGGACAGCTGGAACGCGGTAAAGAAATGCATCGAGAACTTACTACGGATAAAAAAGATCGACCTCGACACAGTGCAATAAAGTGAAGCCGCACAGATAGAGACACAAAAAGACGAGCCTATAGCATGAAAGCTGGCTACAAATATGGTGCACTCAGACGTGAGTGAATAGAATTGGTCCTTTATGGATGCCATTCTGGGCCCTCTTGAAGTAATATAGAAAGCAGTTCCGGGAAGAGTGTCTCCCCAGAAGGAGAGGAGGGATCGATTTAGTGGCCACACCACACGACGCAGTAGACGATGGTCGCAGTGAGAGCGAAGGCATTTTGAACCCTATCTCACCCACCAAAAAAAAACACTGGTTAATAAATCTTCTGGATACCACTTTTTCCATATCTATGTAAACTAAGCTTAGCAATAAAATGGCTAAAATATAGGATAACAATATGTAGATGCGTGTAAAATGAAGTGAATTTAAGTAAATAACTAAATATATAAATAAATAGAAATATATAAAAAGTTAATTGCAGAATTCGTGTAAATTTTTTATGGTATAAACTTTATGAAAATCGAAAAGTAATTATTTTAAAACATTTATTTAACCCTTTCGCATTGTAAAGAAAAACTTTTTACAGTAACATTATCTGTTACGGTCACAAATTACCTCTCACAAATTTCGGTACAAATAATATGGGATATGATTTAAAAAATAATGAATTGATATTTTTACTTTTCCATTTTTTATTAAAAATGTCGATTACGAAAAAAAAAACAAAAGCCTTTCTTAAGGCATGCATGTTTTTGACAGTAAGAGATTGAAACAGAAGTCCGAGTTCGATGCTGAAGACAATTTCACATGCCCCACACATAGCACAAAAGAGGTTCGATGCTTATAAATTTGTTCGACCACCATGCGATACTAGTCATACTCAAAACACCTATATATTTGCTAGGATTTTTCTCGGCGCTCCGTTTTGTACCATTCATATTACAGAACTCAACGCCAATTTCCCTAATCTGCTCTATAAAACATAAATCAAATGAGTCCACGATATAAGAGTTATGAAGTAATGTGAATTATGAAGAAGAGATATGGAGTAATTCCACTTTTTCTCGAATTCTATTTTTTTTTAGCCGATCAACAACCGGAGAAATAGGAAACAATTTTCCATTTCCTCTGTGAATATCCTGCCCTAGGGAAGAATAGAGTGTCACCCCAGGGCAAACCGCTATTCGAAAGTCTCGAACAAGTGTCTGGCTTAGATGCCAACAACCTAATAAAATTCCTGAACCACACAGACTGGGCATAGTCATGCTGCAAATAACCGTTAAATGAGTTGATAACGAGGATGTGGCAACAAAATGGGGCGGAGGCGCTAGTTGGATTCTGGACGAATCACCATTTAAACCAACCAACCAAACCAAACAAGTGATGAGGGCCACGCCAAATCTTTTTCTTCAGAAAAGTATGACGCTGTTAAATGGACTGTATCACGAAGCTCAGCAAGGTCAGTTCGATTGAAAATGATTCGCTTGCTTCAAGGGTTGTCTTGCTTATAAGCATTTATTTAGCACTACAAAATACGGTTTACGGCTGGTCATTGGATGACCTTGATGGCAGAATATGCAAGTTTTGAAAAAAGAAAAAATATGTTTTCTTAGTTTAAATGGGAAATCATAGTATTCAGGATGTGGTAAAAATATATTCCTTTAACGTTTGTCATTTTGAAGATGCAGGCCAATTTATATTAAAACGGTCATGGAATGACCTTAATGGCGCAGAAGGGTTAAGAAAACAGCAATAAAATGATACCAGCTATAAAATAAAATAAAAAGTATTTAATATAATTTTTTTAAATTTATAATTCTCATACTAGTTTACGCTCTGTCTACCTGGCGTCTAACAGCTAATGAAGGGAAAAATAAAAATCATATGTAGACACAATAAATCGTTTAAATGCAGCCGCCATAGGTCCGCTTGATGTGTCAGACGCGGCATGCAGACACTGTGGCTAACTGTGACGAGTGGCGGACGGACAGTGGTCACGGCGGCGACACATTGCTTTGCACTGTAGCATTGCATAAATGTAGACATGAATAATTTTATGATTGTTCAGTGGCGCTTTAACGCTTTTGTCACCTTTGTCTGCTCTCAATGTGTTGAAACTGCAAATAGACGCGATAAAAATATTAATAAATGCAATACAATGGGATTAATGTGTTTGCCCCTTTGTTTCCTTGCTTTTATTTATAGTTGAAATTGCAAAAAACAAAAAGAAGAAAAACCAATATTTCGCTGTTTTAATATTTGCAACTTTTGATTGTTGAGGCTTATTGCAATTTTTTGCGTTTCATTTTCGGATTTCCCATTACACTTAGCCACATTTTCTAACACATACATATTTATTATTGCTTTGCACTTATGTGTGTTATGTTATGTTCTTATTTTTATTTATTTTTTTATTATTTTTCGCTTTTTATTTTATTTTGTATTTTATGTTTTCATTTGTTTATTTGTTAGTTTTGTAATTTTTTATGTTGAACTTGTCTGCACTTTTTGTCTGCTTGCCACAATTGGCTTTCGTTCCGGTGGCACGTGCTAGTGTGGCTGCATTGGCTGCTTGTTTTACCGGCGCGTAATTGTGAAACGCCTCAGAAATATTGTTTAATTTTTATTATTTCATTTTCTTTATTTCAATGCTTTCGATTTACAAAAATACGTGACTTATATTGTGTTCTACGCACACACTCATAGTTCCTGCCGGAATTGTTTTCACGCTGTTTGGCTTGTCGACATGCATTCGGAAGAGCGCAAAGCTACATATATACACTTCTGTTACATATGTATGTATATATGTATGTAGAAATATATGTTTAAAACCATACATACATACATACTACAATTGAACATATGTTTTGCAATAACAGCACACGTTTACTTATACATTGTTATGGCCTATTCTTATTTCTCGAGTTTCTGCGCGCACTGTGAGTGAGTAAATTGAATTAAAAAATAGTGCATAGCTTTTTTTGCCACAGCCGTGATTTGACTTAAACACGAAAATTATACCGGAAAATTCAAGGAAAACATATGCAGTTTATTAGGGCAACCCTAAGTACAATATGTTGCAGCACGTTTTTTGCTACACAATCAACTGATGAAATATGTGCGTGTACTAAAACAAGATAACGTTTTAGGTATATCTCGTAGAGCGTATCCCAGCAAAATTTGTAATAATTGCATACATATTTGAACATACTTTGCAATAAATCAATATTTCGTTGTTACGTTTTGAACTAATAATAAAATTTCTGTAGTAATAACAGTATGGTAACACTATATTGAAAATTAGAACAAATGAATATCAAAGCATACAAAGCAGGCAATGGTAAACCTCCTCTGGTACGAAAAAGCTGTAGCGTAGCTTTATATCTACATATGTGTATTTCGGCCACAAACAAAAAAGATTTGCCAAAAGTTAACATAATGGAACGTGGACAGTCAAGCAGCAATAAAAGCAATAAGCTCATATTGTATTAAGTCAATGGGGCAGGGAGGCTATAGAAAGACTAGCCGCAAACAGTAGGCTGCATATCTACTGGGTACCTGGTCACAATGGTATTATGGGGAACGAAATAGTAGATGATAGCAGAAAGTGCTGTGAGACTACCATTTGAACAAGAGAACGACATACCGAGACCGCTAAACACAATATACCATGAAATAGACGACCACATGAAAAGGCAAGTGGAAGCTAGGTGGACTAACCTGACCACATGCAAAACAGCAAAAGTCATGTGTACAACTAACGACAAAAAACTGACTCAATTCGTACTTACACTCTCGCGAAAGGACTGCAGAACTATCATGGGTGAGCTAATAGGTCATAATCCATTGGCTGCACATGCGTTCAAGATGGGGATTGCTAACACGGACAAATGCAGGAAATGCAGAGAGGATGTTGAGGAAACTTTAGAACACCTTCTGTGCGTTTGTCCGGCATTTAATAACGCGAGTAAAGTGCCTGGGAGGCCCACTGTTTGAGGGTTTGGAGGACGTCTCAAAAGCGGAGCTCCCAGCTCTACTTGGATTCGCCAAAAGCGCTGACATCCTACATGATTTCTACTTTAGGTATTCATAGAGGTCGGTCTCCATCTGGTATCGCTAGGGAAAAAAAGGTCTATGCGTGGCTTATTGCCAACCAGGCTAACCTAACCTAACATAATGCAAATTAACCCATGAAAATTGCATTTGATTACACTAAAACTCAACGGGCTATAACCCAGCATATGTATCATACTTTTGCTAAAAATTCTGTTTAAAAAGTTTGAATTATTGATGCAAATTTATTCATTTTTTTTAAATATTCACAAAATTTTGAGCTTAGGTTTATACGGGTTTTGTAGAAGAATTAAATATATTCTAACAAAAAAACTTGTATAATTAAATAAGTAAAATAAACCAATATATAAATAAACAAATATATTGTCAAAATATGTCAACAAGGCCCTGTGTTAAAGTTATTAAATGCAAGGCATACGAAATTAAAATCATATTTTATGACTTATGAGGAATTTAAAAGCATTAGAGCTTATATTTGAAATTTAATTTCATATTTTAAGCAATTAAAATAACTTTTTAATAATATATTTTCGATTAGTCTGATAATCAGTAACCGATAAATTAGACGGAATAAAAAAAGAAATTTTCAATATTCAAAGATTTCCGATTTTCGAATTTTATCGTCTTTTATTCTTTTAGAAATGTGAAAATGGCCAAGAGTGTGAATGTGAAAATGGCCAATAGAGAAGTAAAATTTTGAAAGTATTTTAGCCAAACGATTTATTCATTTTGTTTTTTGTGACATAAACAAACTTGACGCCCCCTTTTGCCTGTGTTTTGTAGCATAACAAAAGCAGTATTGCCTGTTAATTTTGTTAGCAAAAGTTTTTATTTCTATGCTTTTTATGGATAAAAACACACTTAATAAAGAAGCTTCCGTGCTAAGTGATGAAGGAACTGTTACAAGAAGATTAAAGAGAAGAAGCCCTCAAGACTTAGTTGTCAATATTGTATGATTTGCATTCAAATTTTATTCATTGAATATTACTTCCCAGTTTTAAACCAGGTGTAATGGTATGAAAGTTAATTATAATGTTAATTTCAATTCATCGGTGTAAGCTCCTAGCATTGGTACAACAAAGCCAGCTCTGACGGTTGTGTTTGCCTACCGTGCAGTATCAAAGGTGGCCTTCAAAAGGCTGAGGTATAAAAGATCGAGAGATAGAAGAAAGAGTTAGCAAACCCGCAGATCGCTAAATAACGGACGAAACGCTAAGGCAATGGCAACATCGCTGTAGAAACGAAACATGCAGCAGATGGGCGGTTAGGCTAAAAAAAATGTCACTACATGGTACAGTAGGCACTTCGGTGAAGTAAATTTTCATACTACCCAAATGGCTTTGGGGCACGGGTATTTCCAGAAATATCTGTTCAAAATAGGGAAATGCGTACAACCCACTTGCATATAAGGTAGTGCAGCCCAAGGTGACGCTGATCATACCTTCCAAATTCACGCGTTGGGACCAAGAACGTCGTACGTTAGAGAATGCAGTCGGTCGTGTTTGATGATAGAGGGTGTTCCTGCGGGAGGTTGGTATTAGCATCATGTGCTGCCACCTATAAAAAGACGGCAAAACAAGTTTCAGACTGATTGATAGGCTAGTTTGGATTTAGCAGCTATTCGAGAAAGATGGAAAAAGAGCAGTATCGTTCGGTAATTCGCTTCTTGTTTTTGGATGGGAAAAATTGTGAGGAGATAAAAGCAAAGTTGGATGCTGTCTATGGGGACGCTTCGCCATCTATGACTACAGTTAGATCTTGGTTCAACGAATTTAAACGTAGACGAACATACGTTTTTGATGAGGAGCGACCAGGACGCCCCATAATATGATTCTCGCTGAACCACGAATGAAAGTAACAGAGGCTATAAGTGTCGACTGGAATACTTTACATGATAAGTTGGTGATGAAAAAATTATCGGCCCGATGGGTTCTGTGATTGCTCACGGTGCGGCTGTTAACTTCGAGGCAGTGTTTGGAGCAATTTAGGCGAGATCTGAAGGAATTTGTGTGTCGAGTTGTCACCGTTGATGAAATCTGGATTCATCATTGCACATTAGAAACTAAGCAACAATTAAAACAATGTATTTCTCCCGGTGAATCTGCTCCAAAGAATGCGAAGACAGTCCCATCGACCGGCTTTTTGGATGGCAAAGGCGTCATCCTCATGGGTTTTTTTAGAAAAAGGAAGACCGATCACTGCACAATAGTACAGGGTGTTATAGGACTGCTTTCACGAAAAATTGAAGAAGACATGGCCGCATTTGGCGAAAACGAAGGTGTTGTTTCACCACGATTACACACCAGCACATTAATCCGGAGTTGTCGCTGCCAAACTGCATGAATTGCATTATGAATTGCTGCCGCACCCCCGTATTCACCCGATCTGGCTCTCTGCGACTTTTTCTTGTTCCCTAACATGAAGAAATGGCTCGCGAAAAAAATATTTAGTTCAAACGAGGAAGTCGTCGCCGAGTTCGACAAATCCTATTTTCGGAGAGGTTAAAAAATGGCCGGAGTGTTGGGAGAAGTGTATTTTTTTAAAGTGGACTATTATAAATTTTTTTGAAAAAATTAACACGGGAACTTATTGAAAAAACTTTGAGTTCTTATTACTATTAATTATTTCCTATTATCATTGAAGCTTTGAAAATACAAGTAACATTTAATGCCAGAAAAATGCTGTTTCTGTGTATGTTCGCTATATGGTATGCCAAGTTCCAATAAGCGGGATGAAAATAAAGGAGAGAAAGGTATGCCATCAAATTTCTATAACTGCTAATTTGTTATTGTGTGGCTTACTACTCGTTCGTACTAATATATAAACTAATATACATACATATGTATATACATTGCCATTAAAAATCCCTTCCATATAGTTGCCTAATTTTGAAGACAATTTTGCAATTTTATTTGATTGCCAACAAAAGAATAGTAATCTCAATTCGTCAAACAAAAAATGCTAATAAGCTGCTTCATGCCACACCATAAACAGAATATTTATAAATAAGAAATAAATAAACGTGGCTATGCCACAAAAGACCCACCTTAAAGGGGCGCAACAAAGCAAAAATGCCACCAGAAAATGAGTTAAAATAAACGGCAGATGCCTGCAGCTGCTTATGAAACACAAAACCATTGAATAAAGTAAGAAAATTGGGTAAAAAGTTTATGCATGCCACACCTACCGCAGCGTTGTCTGTTTGCCACAATTGTACAAAATTGCAGAAAATATTGCAGACGCCGTGAGCAAAAAAAAACAAAACAAAAATTGTTGAAATTTTGTGAGAATGAGAATGTCAGCTGAGATTCTCTTGTGTTTTTTGTTTTTCTGTTAATGTTTGTTTCTTTTTTTAATATTTGCCCGAAGGCTTACCATTCTTTTATATGCCACATACTTATTTGGCATTCACGATCATGCAACATGGGTGCTTGCCACTCGCATGCGATTGCTGACGCTTTGACATTGACTTCTTAGCCTGCAGCGCCAAAAAAGGATGCTGCACATTGAAGTGTTCGTGTATGCGGATTAAAGTCAAGAATTAGTTCTAAATGTTGGCATTTATGGTGGCAGTTGGTTTTTTTTTCATTCTCTGTCTTCTCAGCATCGGCCACTCTGTACACCGATTCTGAGCATCTTTTGTTCTACTCTACACTTTGTTATGCGACAGCCAAGCGGTAAAGGTCACATAAATCTTAAAGATGTTAGTCGTGTCGTCATTGTTGCATGGTACATGCATGGGATTGGTGGCATGCCACGCGTGGCCCATAAAACATGCATAAATTGCTAATAAAAAAAGAAATAATAATAAACATTCAATTCGAAAAATTCGTTGCAGACACGAATACTAGCTTTATTGGCTCTTTCATTGCCTTCTATGTTTTCATTTTTGTACAGGCGTGCGCAAAAGTTTAAACCCACTGCAACTTATATAAAATGTTTCTGTCTCCTGAGGAAAAACACTAGATATTATTAAGATGCCGTCGGAGCGCATCATGCCGTTCTGCGAGGTGGCGCAAAATGTATCACCCTTTCAGAAGATTTATAATAAAAGGTAGAAGGTATAAACTATATAAATTACTAGAAAATAGAAAACTATTTTGTGTTTTCAAATTAATATAAAAAATTTACTACGGCAACACATTTCCTCGATGAAGCTTCAGCGACGCGTTGCCAAATGCAATTTTTAATTTACGGCGAAAAAAAATTTGTTTCGCTTAACATGCGAATATCTACAGGAGAAAGTAGGATTTCTTTTTATTATAATTAAAAAAATTGTTTTAAAAATAAAAACAATTAAAAAAAACAATCCGTAAAAATTAAAAAAACAATCTTTAATTTACCTGGCGAAAAAAAAATTTGTTTCGCTCAACATGCGAATAGCTACAGAAGAACACAGAATTTTTTGGTAAATCAATAAAAAAAAATTGGCTTAAAAATTAAAAAAAAAATGTATTAAAAATTTAAAAAAAAAACCATCCACATCTCATTACAGAATGTACATAGTTGTTAATATATATAGTAAACTTTTCAACTCAATCGGTCAAGAATGTTAGAAGTTATTAGCCCGACCGATTTGAAAAATTTAGTTTTCAATTGTTTCGGGAAAAATGCGTTCGTGGTTATCAGTACGGTATGCATTGCACTGAGAGTAACTGTTTCCAAATTCAAAATAAAGCATTTAGATATTTGTTCTTGATCTTTGTTGATTAGATCTCTGTAAATCTTTCACTACCTCACTTAAGGCATTTCTTAAGCAAAAAATACTTATTTTTTAAGTTTCTGCAGTAGTCTAACCCACTCATATAGTTTTATTTTTTTTTAATTAACCCTATTCACAAATTTCATGTACAAGTTTTAATTTTTTGGTGAATAAATTAAAAAAAAAACATAAAATATTTCTGCATACTAACTTTAATAGTTTAAACCTCAACTCCAGTGTTCTTACACTTTTACGCAAGACTGTATATACATATATTTTTTTACTTGGAAATGTTCTTGGCCGTCAATGAGTTGCGAATCGATATGTGTGACTAAAATTTTTATTGATGATGACATGATGCATGTTGCACGTTGTCTGCATATGAACAGCTTACATACGTTCATGTGTTGCATTTACGAGCATAAAATTTAACCTTAAGCGCTTGACATTGATGGCAGTAGCTACAAACATATATATTTATATGCGAAATCTTGTTTGTCTGCCAATTTTTTAGTATCCAGTCAAGTAGCGCAAATCCAATTACTCAAGGGGGATTTAGAAAAAAAAACCGAAAAAAACGCATAGACTTAGCATTAAAATTTTTGTCATTAAATCAAACGAAATCGTAAATATTTGTACTTGCATGCACGTATGTATGTATGTATGCACATATGCACGTATGTATAGTAAGCGCGCTGTAGTTTATTTGTTACATAGTAGCTGCAACTTGACCTCTTCCTTCATGCCTTGACTTTGTGCGTTGTGTTGTCATGCCATGCCATGCTATGCTGACCGTCACTGCCAATGCAATGGAAATTACAAAAAGATAAAAACTCACAATAAAGGCATTACACACTTAAAAACCCGTCTAATTGCCTGCAACGCCATAAAATACCACACTCTGCGCGAAAATTAACAAAAACAAATACACACACATGCTTACACACTTATGTACATATGCGCATACAATCTCGTAAACTATATCAGTTCATATGCGCCTCCATGCATTTAGGCTATGCGCCGCTCACACGATTTGCTCACACTAGCCAGTCAATAGGATTTCCCGTAGAACACACAGTGAAAAAAAAGCATACAATAAAAATAAAAAATTACGATTGGCAACGCGATCTCACATTCGCGAGCCAGCACAGGCACGAAACAATTTAACATTTACTTGTTTGTTCGCTTGCTCTTAAATTAAAACAATTTTATCTCTGCCACAATCGATCGATCGTTGGATCGTTTATTATGATTAGCGTAGAAGCCATGAATTAACTTTGATATTTCTATTTGTGGCAAGCCGTGCACAAACATTGCTTCTAATCCTACTTTGCACTGCTATCCATATGGAGTGTGTATGTATGTATATCCATGTGTAGCGCAACAACAGCCACGATGTTTTATGTGATTTTGCCTTAAATTACGATGTACTGAGAAAAACTAGTTTGGTTCTCACGTGCTAAGCGGCGAGTTTGAAAGTTTAGTTTCGTTTTAAGCAAAGCCTTGTCACAAATTAAGTCTAAATTTGAACGTTTACTTACATTTGCAAATTTTCCACATGTTGCATATTCAGATGAGCAAAGTCCGGAATGGTAAAGCAAATTTTTTTTTGACGTTTTTGGTATTGCATTCAAAATTTAAAACCATTTACTATGTAGCTGCAATATTTTGTCATCAATTTATACAATTTTTCACATGCTTTTCTAAAATGTTAGTCAATATAATTACAAGTAAGAATAACTCTGACAATCGATTGTGTTTGTGTTAATAGAAATATTTGTATACTTGATGAAAAAACAATAACACAAGTAATTTCTAACAAGTTTTGAACATTTTTTGTTTCTTATTTAGGTTAGGTTAGGTTTTTGTGGCAGTCTATTTAAAAAAACGCCAACTTACTTAGACTAGGTTAGTATTTATTCATCATGAAACCATTTAGATGCTTTTAGGAAGCCAAGGATAGGTTTTATCTCAACAACGGATTGTTCCATAAGAGAGTCAAAAAAGTATACAGTCAAGTATATAAAAGTGGACAATTACTGAGGAAGTGTTTTACTATTTCTTCCTCTTCCTCGCCTCTACTACTTCTGCAGTATTCCTGTTAAAATATTCCTAATCTAGAAGAGTGCCTTCCTAGCAGCCAATGACCGCTGACACAAGCCATGACCTGCGAGATGTTCTCTCATGAGAGATTGAGCAGTTCTCCTGACCTTTTGTAACACAAGTTTTTTCTTTTCTCTCCGATACCTATTGGCCTCTTGGAGAATATAATTTGTTATACCTAATTTGCAAGTTGCCATAGGGATTCCAATGTTGCCTCTATTTTCAGGAAGTGGAAGTTGAGTATCTTTTCTGGCTAGCTCATCGGCCTTGCAATTTCCTTCAATATCTCTATGTGCTGGAAACCATATTAGACTAACTGTAAAGATGATACTAGTATTATTTAGAGCTGCCAGGCAATCCTGAGCAACCTTTGAACTTAGTATAACTGGAAAGCAGTTGATTTGATAGCCGCCTGGCTGTCCGAGAAGTTATTTGTTCCAGTTTTTGTTACGGTGTGAGTGTTAAGGTACCTCCTTTATCGCTAAGACTTCTGCCTGGTAGACGCTACAGTAGTCCGAAAGTCGGACAGATAATTCCGTAATTCTTTTGAAAAAACTTCATAGCCTAATTTATTTTCTAGCTTGGATGCATCCGTGTTCAAATTTATTTCCTTCTTCTTATCCTTGTTTCCTATTTAATTTAAATATTTTTTTAAGAAAATTAGTTCATTCATCTACAAAAACCAAGTTGCAAATTTTACCCAATTTCGAAAAAAAAACTATAAATTTTCATCAGAATTTCTTACTGTTTCATAAGAAAATTAAAAAAAAAAAGTTTTAAGTGGGCCGAAAATCGCGTTGATTCTTGACATTTTTTTTTTGGTGGTTTTCCACATAACGAATGTCTCACATTTTCTCGAAAAAAGGTTGGAACTTGGTTTTACATGGATTTTGTGTGAGTGAACTAAAACTACATTTTGAGTGAACTAAATTTTCATAAAACAGTTATTAAAATTAAATAAATAAATTGTCAAAATTGGTCAATAAGTCTCTCTATTAAAGACATTCAATGAATTGTGTGATGGTTGAAATGGAGTAATTGTGGTCTCACAAATAGTTTAAGTATTCGTTGCCAGCTGAGCTATTGAAGCGCTCGAAGCACATGCTTCAGCTGTCATGCAGAATATTGTTAGACGAATGTAAAGGCTATTAGCCTTAGTGTGCCCCGCTGTAGACAACCGCTACAATCTAAACTAACCTAAGACCTGATCAGTCCAGCCTAAGTCTAGTCGTGCATACGTAAAATATGGCTTCCTGTGTGTTGTCCATCTATTTTCGTCGAATGTAGGATACATCTCTTCTGTCGTAGATTTTGCTGAACAATCTGCTATTTACTTATGAATTAAAGCTAATTTAATTAAGCCAAAGCTCACATGAAAATCGGGCATCGCCAGCGTTCCGTGTAGAGCATACGGACTCTGGCATCCTTCCCTTCCTTACCAGTCTGTCCATGTCACAGTTTTCAGAAATGTGTTTGTGTCTGAAGACTAACAATAAATAATAGAGTGAACAGGCTATTCGAAGAGCTCCTGCATATCTACTTTTGAGGTGAAGCTACTCCAATACTGGGACTTATTTTGCATTTTTGATTAACTGGCTTAAAATTTTGGAAGAATTTTCTACATTTATTGTAAAATTAATAATACATACAATTAATAATAAACATATAACACATTGTCAGGGGAAAGAATGATCAAAAACTAATGAAAATTCTGAGCGACTTCAAATTCACACTGTACACCAAAATTTAATTTGTTATAAAACTGCAAATCCAATTATTTTTTTAAATTCTGATTAAAAATTTTAATGAAAATGTGTCGAAATTTTATAAATTTTGTACAAGGAGACGCAAAATTAATCACCCTATCGAATAATTTATAATTTTTGCAAATGGCATCCTACGTTAATTCTATTTGATACTTTTGAACTAGACAGTTGTACTATATAAACAAAGCAAGAAAAGGTAAAAAAATTTCGATCTCTCGGAATTACTTGTTTTATTTAGTAGAAAAAATTATCGAAAATCAAAAGTGGATGATTAATTTTGCGCCACACTATTTATAATACTATGAATCCGTCCACGCTTCACTGCGACTTTATGTGATATGAATTGAGGGAAAAGTAAATAAAAACATTATTAGTTAGGAATAATATTATTCAATTTAGCTTTGTTGTTGTTGTAACAGCGTAAATAGCTCAAATAATCTTAGGAAATGCTGTTTGCAGTCCTTGGGCGAATATATAAGTAAAACCGGGTCGCTCAGGTTACGTAGCACCGACTGCAATGTGAGTGATTATTTAGTAATAAAATTGGAGATAAAAAAAATGTTTTTGCGCCACCTTGTACAAAGTTTGAAACATGTATTACTATGGACTTTGTTAACGAAGGAACTATATTTCTATAAAAAATAATTGTAATTAAAAAATAAATAAGTTAAAAGTCTATACTTGTCATTACATTTGGGGCGTATAATAAATAAAAGAAATTTACAAAACCTCTGTAATCCCTTAAACTTGAAATTAGTCAGTGTAACGTTATACGAGTATAAGAGTATTAATACTTAGTAATATTTTTCACGAGACAAGCAATCGCATTACCATCATAATTCTTATTCAACTACAAGTTTTCTTACTTTTTTCATAAACATCGTAATACTCTTCTATTGTTGAAAACTTGTGCAAAACAACACCCGCATGCTTGCTGTTCTGGCTACTCACATGGTGATGGTTACTGCATCATGCCGCCATGCGTATAAATGTGGTGCAATAGACTTCTGTGGCAGCATGCTTTTCAAAGCGTATGTTTGTGTATAAATAATATGTGTGTGTATGAGTGAAAAAATTGCATTTCATTTTATAATAGATTAATTTAACGATAAATGCGGTTATTTATTATTTCAATAAATTTTAATAGTCGTCCATTGAATATGATTTTGCTTTTAGCCAGCGATTATGGGCACTTGCGAAACGATGCATACAGCCAGCGACAAAGCGATAGAACACAATATTTTGACTGGTTTTGACTAATTTTAACTATTTTCTTGTTTTGACTATTCATTATTATCATTTTTTTTATAAAAGTGTAGCTCATTGTCTGACAAAAATCATATAAATCCAAGTTTCAAACTTTGTACAAAAATTAGAAAAAATTTGCAAAATTTCTGTCATAATTTCAAGGGTGCTAATTGGAACTTCTAGAAAAATATTTGATATTCAATTTTATAGATTATTAAATTTTAGTTGCTAAAAAATGCCACGCATGCGTTATATGGAGAAAAAAAAAAACACCAGTCTAACGGTTAGACGGGATAGAAGTGAAACCTTCCGTAAGACAAACTGAGAGAGAATAATATGAAAGCAGCATTAGGAGCGGGATAATTATAGGTTCATTATAATATTGCTCTAAAGTTCATATTTTATTTTCTTCATCCTCAATGTTTTCAATTTCAACAAATGATACGAGTGGCTTATGATAGATAAAATATGATACAAATGCTTTGGTTTCGATGTTGTCAAAAAAATACCCAAACGGACCGAAGAAATTTCAAATTTCTTCCATTTTCGTCCACTTGTATTCATATAAAAATTTATGTCTCTTCCCACCAAAGCTAAATGTATTAGTATATTTCTTCTTGTATTTATTTAAGGTCGAAATCCCGGCGGTACTGCAATACCGGGCCAACCCGTGGCAGAGGTGGAGAAAAAGCCCCTAAAACACTCCGCCCACTTCCAAAAATCAGTTTAACATTTGTTGTCCTCCGATGGGGGATCTACCAGATGTTAAGCTGATAAGAACATATACCACACTACCTAGTCAATAGATTTTAAATAATAAACCTAATAAACCTTTTGAGAATTACACGCTCACAAAAAAAAAAAATTAATGTACGAAATATTTATACCGATTCACTTAAACTGACTTTCAGTATCTAAACCAAAAATAGAAAAGCCAAAAAACTGTTTTCAATAACTCATCAGAAATGTCCTACAATGCAAATTTCAAAAAAAAATTTTATTTCTTGTGATTCGAACCAAGAATTTTGGACCGGAAGCTCACATTGCTAGCCGCTCGGCTATCGCGCCATACTGTCGGTGCTGGCCTAAAAGTTATTTAGTTCGTCGCTACGTTTATATGTAATATTCGTAGCCAAGTTGGTCGCTTTTTTCGTTTCACTTTTTCCCAAATCACTCCCAACGATTCTAAAGAAGTTTTCACTTCAAAAATTATAAAATATCAGCTAGATATGCTTAGCAACTTTATTATATTTTTTATTAGCAAACTACACAAGTTATTTTAAGTTACACAAAGATAACCCTTTAATATGAGTATCTGAGATAAAGGAGCGAGTCTAATTTACTGTCAGAAAATAGTCTAATTTACCAAGATTTATTGACAAGTTCTGATAATTTTTATATTTGTTTTAATGAATTTCTTTTGAAAATTTTGTTAATCCTCCTACAAAAACCATATAAATCTAAGTATCACAATTTGTGTAAATTACAAGAAAAGATTTAAAGTAATATCAAAATTTCAAAAATTTAAGAAAAATTTCGGGTAAGCAGTTTGATCATCATTATTGTTGGCTGGACAACTCTGGTCGGGTATTCGCCTGCTGTAGCATAGGTCTCCCATTGTCTTAGTTTCGTGTCTGTGTCTTTCATGCCCGAAATCTCAATAAGCACCGTCAATTTAAGCGGCGGGCGGCCCCTTCTTCTCTATCTGTGGCATTTACCAAAGAGTATTTGTAGAGATGCGCAATTCGTGTTAGTCCGCAATATGTGACCTGCCCATCTCAATCTGTTGATGATGATTGTGGTTATCACAGATGGGTGCGCATATAGTTTTTCGAGTTCATGATTGTAGCGTTTTCGCCACCCGCCTTTATCGCATGTCGCGTCAAAAAATTTTCGCAGAACTCTACTCTCGAAAATCAGCAGCTTCTGTTTATCTGTATCTCTGAGTGTCCACGTTTCACTACCGTATAGCAAGGTGGAAATTATAATTGAGCGATATAGTGAAATCTTTGTTTTTCTGTCTAAGAGGCGACGCTTTATATGTTGACACAGCGAAAAATAGCAGTGTTTGGCCATAAGGACTCTGTGGCCAATTTCTGCCGAAATCTAGTTGTCATGATTAATGATTACGCCAAGGTATTTAAATTCCTTCACTACTTCGAAAATATAGTCACCGATTTTTAGTATTTGACCCGCATTGTGTCTGACAGAGTCCGATGTAGTTGAAACGCTTTATTTTTGGCTTCGTTTATTTCTAAACCCATGCATTTTGCTGCTCTCTCAATACTTGCGAAGGCTTCTTTCAGGCAGTTTGATAGTCCGTTGAATTTTGATAGTGTTAAAGTGTCAAAGTATTAGCGTAAAGTATCTAAAAAACTAAATTGATTTATTATAATTTTTTTCTTCTTTGCGGGCTGCGCATTTGCTTCTTATAAAAAAAGGTTGCGTTATTTGGAGAAAAAGCACAACAGCGGCAAGAAAAAAATGATAAGAAATCAACAAATTTTTTTAGCATCTTCAGACTTGCATTTTATGGTACTAAAATTGAATAATCTAGGAAATTCCATATCAAGAATCTTTCTAGAAACTCTAATTGAAAACCGTCGAATTTGGATGGAAAACTTGTGAGATTTTTTCTTTTTTTGTATGGAACTTCAAAATGAGATTTATACGGTTTTTGTGAGATAATGAGCTATATTAAGCCTCTTCGGAAGTGGCGAATAGATGAAGCAAATGAACATATATCGGCAACGTGCCTTAAATTACATGTGCTGGTAAGGCAGTGCGGCCTACTGAGCTATAGCCATTCTCGCTAGTGGGGAATCTTACTTGATAACTTTCTGGTTGCTTTCGCTTGCAAATTTTTCGTCAAGGTAATCGAGCATAGAGATAGCGAGTGGGGAAATGCCGAATAGAAGATACCTATTTTTACAACAAAAAAAAATTTGACTCTAAAAAACAAAAATAAAATAGTCAATACTCTATATATATATTAGTACGGGTCGACTTGTTACACAAAAATCTTTTATAGCTTGTCTTCTACCAGTTAACGCTGTGCCAGAAGGTCGAAATACACCTGTATATTAATTTATTACCCAACTGATTCGGAATCGTGATAAAAATTCTCTTCACTACAAAATAACTAAGTATTATATGAGACTAATATCCTACCTTCAACAGAAGATCATAAGGGCATAAGAGTCGTTTAACGAGCTGGTAGGTATTTATTAAGCCTTTTGTATAAGTAAGTTTTCTTTGTGAAAAACGGTATGGATGCATCTGAACATTCGACTTAAAAAATTAGTGCTGCTGTTGGATCTAATATAGAGTCGAATGCAGCATTAAATTCGTAATTCTAACGATTCCATTCCAGCGGCAAATACGTCGAAGATGAAACGTGCTCTGACAGGCCAATAGTCGAAAAGAAGTCGAAATCACGAGGTTTTTTTTAACAGCTAAAATATATAGTAAAAATATTGATGTGCTATCGCTTTGGCGCGGGCTGTATATGAGTACTTCTAATATAATACATATTTATTCATGTTTGTATCTATAAGTATATGTATATTATAATGCTACATAAACGCACTTGCAACTCTGCGCATAGTTACATATAGAAAATTTTAAGTGAACTCTCATTTTTATTCCTTCGTGGATAATTTTTCTTTTTTTGCCACACATGCGCGCTCGAAACAATAGAATGTTACAAACTTTAGTGCTATCCGCACTTGAGTTCTCTATTGAATAATGCATTACTTTTGCAATTCTAAAGCTCTGCTGCTTTTGTTCTAATACATTTGTACTTCAGTATGTATTTAGTTAGCAAAAACAATTGCAACATTTTTGATGTGTTGCTCATTAGTCACGTCAAAACCAAGCAACGTTGCCTGCATAAAGTGCATAAATTTGTTGTAGTCGATTTACGAGCACATATCTGATATAAATAGAATTTGCAATGTATGCATCTAAGAAGTGCTCTGCTTCCCAATATCTAGATTAAGATTTCTGCCTTTGGCGGTTAAGCTGCTATTCATATGCATTGTTGGTTGGCTGATGGTTTCCTTGCTCCATTTGACAGTTTGTGATTTTAATGATTGCTACAAGTTGTTGAAAAAAATGTTGATTGCTATCGACAGCATTTGTAATTTACATTCATACATTTATTCATAGCTAAGTGAATTTACAATGAAACCTTAATTGGAATAGCTGGCAATATGTATGCATAAACGTTTCCACATTTACTGATGGCTTTACTGCTGTAATTATAGCATGCATACATGAATATGTGAGTATGTGCCGGGTATGCCAATAGAGATGACTTTATTTTTCTGCTGAGTGTGCCCGCTCTGGGATAGCGCTATAATACCTGGTCAAAAGGGCGCATATTAGGGGGAAAAAATCTAGCTGTTAAACTTAGTGAGCAGGCTCTGAAGAGTGGCTAATGAAATTTGAACTATCTGTTGGCTCGTCTACAATACCACTGAAATTTCATATACTTGTACAGTGTACAGCAGAGGGCTTGGTATCGTACTACTTCGAAAATGCTTTATAAAAAATATTATGAACGTTTCTGAGTATTTTAATATTTTATTAAAAGTTAAATAAATCCAATTGTTCCCGTGTAAAATATAAGAAAATATAATATATAAACTACCTCATTATCAAATAAGAAGGAAAAAACCATAGCGAATCTGAAAATTCGCATAGCAAAAGTGTTGATACTCTTGCATTCTAGTATTTGTGTATGAAAAAGTTTAATAACAATTTGAGAAAAATTACATTTAATGTCTAGTAGTATATCCTTGAAATTGAATAACCTCTTTCAGTCGGTCAGGCATTGAATGGATCAAGTTTTTGTATAATCCGAATTTATATTTTGCCATTTGACTTGTAGTAAGCTTTTAAGTGGAGTTTTGGACTTTTTGGACACTTTAGGTTAATATCTGCGCTCTGTGGAGGCATTGTTAACAATTGGGGTACTTTATGTATTAGCCATATCACGTGCGCGGTGTGTTTGGTACCACCAGACAGTCTCATTTTCTCAGCGCTTTGTAACAAGTTTTCTTGAAGTACTTTTAAATATATATAATATAAATATAAATTCTTTGTTCAGCTTGAATTTCCATCGTTAAATTCGAAGAACACAGTCGAGCTTGACTTGTTTACAGTAGCACAGAAAACAAACTATGTGATATATCACGCTGAAATTTGCCATGTAAGCTTATAACAGTCCTACCAAAAAACAAAAAATTTATTTTTGCCATATGTGGCAACTACTGTTTTGCAATTGTTTCTACATGAAATTGCTCGTGTAAGTAATGACGATCCTTTTGAACCCAGAATTATTAAAATCGGTTCATTTTTGACTAAGTTATGAGCATTTAAAAACAAAATTTTCTTATATTATTAAAAAAAATCGATTTTGAGCCGAAAAACAAAATTGCCGATAAAGCTTGAAAAAAAATTTTTTCGGGCGAAAAAAAAATACGCGTCTCATTATTTTGACCAGAGAGCAACATATTTGAGTTACATCGAAATCGAAGAATTTTGAATTGAAATGGAAAGAATCTATATAAGAATTTTTTTTTTAATTACTCATAACTTAGTCAAAAAAAAGCCGATTTGAATGATTTTGGGTTCAAAATAACCGTAATTACATACACGAGCGATTTCGTGCAGAAACAATTGCAAAAAAGTAGTTGAAAATTTTTTATTTTCCAAAGAACAAAAAGTGCGAAACAGGTTTTTTACTCAAAAACTCATTACTCAAAAACAACTCATTTTAGCTACTAGGCATTCAGCTCAATTAAAGTTTGAGATGTCCTTTTGATTTGGAAAAAGTTATAAAAAAAAAAAATACACTTTTTGAAATATTGAATTTTGAAAAAATTTCAATTTTTTTTTCTTTTTTGCTAAATAAAAAATTTTTAACTACTTTTTTGCAATTGTTTCTACATGAAATTGCTCGTGTAAGTAATGACGATCATTTTGAACCCAGAATTATTAAAATCGGTTCATTTTTGACTAAGTTATGGGCATTTAAAAATTTTTTTTTCTTATATAATTAAAAAAAATCGAGTTTGAGCCGAAAAACAAAATTGCCGATAACTCTTGAAAAAAAAATTTTTCGGGCGAAAAAAAAAATACGTGTCTGATTATTTTGACCAGAGCGCAACATGTTTCAGTTACATCGAAATCGAAGAGCATGACCCGAATAGCCCGGTTGAATTGAAATGGAAAGCATCTGCTATTATTTCATCAATAAAAAATACACTTGATGAGTACATGCAGCCCCAAACCATGATGCCTCCACCTCCATGGTTAACCATTTCAATTATATTTTTTGGACTTGGATCTTCATTTCGCTTTCGAAAGGACTTTTTTCTATTGTTCTCGATAAGGGGTTCATCTCTTTCAGTTAACTTCCTAGGGCGGTATTATCTCAGCTTATTTTCTCCTCTTTGAAACTTTGTATTACCTTTTGCACTCTTACTTTATTCCTGATTGTGGTTTTCTCGATTTTCGAGTATGATTTTCCATCTTTATGCTTGCGTACAACAATTTTTCTCTTCTCCAATGTCATTTCTTTTCTAGACATGATTGTACACGTGAAAACGTAAAGGCAGATGCGATTAAATAAACTTCGACAGTTATAGTGAAAATAGTCTGCCAATAAATATTATTTCGAAGCACTGCAAATTAAAACTACCGTTATTTCGCGCATTGCCTACTTCGAAGTGGGTATCAACACTTTTGCTGTATGTATTTTTTACTTCCAGTCACATTTTTGCTTGCCGTTGTTAATGCAGCAGATAAAGCTCATTCTTTTTTTTTTTTTATTACGAATGAGTTCGTAGTGTATTAATCATATACATATTATAAATTTTTTTAGAATCTATAGTAATGTGTGAAATTTCTTAAAATTATACTTAGAAATGGTAGAGTATCAAGATTTATTCTGTGTACTGTATATAATTGGGTATGTATCCTGCCTTAGATCAGATGGTGAGGCACTCCTGGTTGTAGAAACTCTAAGGGCACCTTACCTGTTATTGTCAATAAATCTGGAGCATGAATTGTATGTTACTTGCCGGCCATGTTTGCAAGTTGGAGACCTTACACTCCGCTCTACACTTTAACGGCAATTGTTTTAAGTACACAGTAGGCTGTCTATAGTCCACTATTTGAGGGAAACTATGACAGTTAGCTCTATACTACACTCTGGAGTTCTTCAGTTTTCCAATGAGTTTGAACGCTTTCAATAAATTCAGCACGAAAGCCTGCAAACTGTATTTGAGTATTTGGTAGCATCGATTAAAAAATGTGCAGGGTTGTTCCAATACAGGCAAAGTTGTCTCGTACGGGTAAGACGCGATGGCTCTTTTGATAAGACAGTTGCATTACAAATATGATTTTCTAATAGGGACAGGTAATTTATTGCTTTCCAGCTCAACTCGCTGGGAGCTTTCTCAACTCAAAATTTAATAAATAATATAAAGGAGATGTTTTAGCCACACCAAACTGACACTTTGCTGTATCAAAATAAAATGGCGTATTTTATACGTTTGCCAAATATTCCTAAAGATTCCGTTTAAAAATTGTAAACTTTGGAATCCAAGCGCTTACACCTTTTGTTGGATGTTTGGCCGAGCTCCTCTTTGTATTTGCTAAATCATTGATGCTTTTCCCCTAATGGATGAACCTGCTGATTTAAGAAGGAAATGGGAGATATTTTTTTATGATGAACTTTTTCATGGCAGAAATACACTCGGCGGTGTACAGTTGCGTGCTGAGTGGCAACCGCTATTAAATATTTCTACCATTTGGTGTTTCTTGCCCGAGGTTTGAACTCGAATACTACCAAATGTTAGTGCTCGATGTGGAGTTGCACTGCAACCGGGTGCCGGACCCATAGTACGGCAGAGAGTTAGATAGACCTCGAACCCTACTTAGGTGGTTAGTGTGTACATTCCACAATACCAATTGGTACCTTAAGTGCTTTTTGCATTTTTGGGGCGCTGATCAACGCATTGTTTTGATCTGTTGTGCTTTTGAGCACCGTGGTGTCGGGCCGTCGCCGGTGGGTACCCACGTAAAAACAATCGGACTACCAAATGTTACCACCCCAGTCAGCTACAGCGGCCGTCTAACGTAAAAGATATATGGCAACCTCCATAAACAAGTCATTAAAAAATTGGAGGTTAATGGGGTACAGCTTTTCAAACAGCGTACGCCTGACCAATATCTCGGCTCTGTCCTCAGTAACTATCATAATGAGTAATTTCCAGTTAAGGGGGTATTCTAATGTGTTGTAGAATTTTGAAAACAACAAAATTTTTTTTGCATATTTTCAAAGTTTAGACATTTCAGAATATGTCATTAGGAGGTTAGATTTTTGGTGGCATGGCATCGATTCAGATCCATGAGGTTTGAAAACTTTTGACATGATATCTCAAGTTCTACTGAAGCGATTCACCTGAAATTGGTGTAAGTCTTCTCAATACATATTTAGTATCGTACATATCGTACAAACTATTATTGAACAAAATAACCTTTTTTTTACTATTTGTTTTAAATTCCGAAATGTCCAAAAATGTATTATAAAAAAAGTACTATTTTTTCGGATGGCTGTAATTTAGCACTTTTTCTTAGTTAGTACGATAATGGCATTAATCTAAATTAATAATCTTTTCCAGTTCTTTGTTTCAGATCATTAGAAAGCTTGCAATCATGACAAGTTTAGCTCGCGATTTTTTTGGAGCCCCCACTTCAACAGCTTATAAAATTTTCAGTTTCTAATCAGTTTAATTTTTTTTATGTATCGTTAAATCATTAATAAATATCTGTTAAAAAATGGATGGTAAAAAAAATTTTCGTTTTTTATTTATAGCACACGCAAAAACACCTCAAATTCATGCCTCTACACTAGAATACCCCTTAGAGTTGGACCCCGACTAAGCTTTGTTGGCAGAACTCAGTAATAGTTTTTTGCTGACATGAGATACTGCGTAGTGTGGGAATCATTATATGTATATTCGTAGTATTCCATTTGCTTATCCCAGATTTTGTAGGCATTTTTGCACCCTATAGCGCAATAGCCGAACTGTGATCGATCGGAAGTAATTGATAACACAAAATTGCGCAACAGATGTTGTTGCCATGAATTAAAACTGTTTCTGAAACGCGGATTATCGAAGGCGAAAGTTTGTATGACTAATTCGCTTATCTAATTGCATATGAGTGAAGTAAGGCCAAAAATTGAGATACTCCCATACCTCATATGTGAACATACATATGTATATTAGTCTCGGCAGCTCCTCAAAGGCACTGCTGCCTGTTAACTGCATAATATGATATTTGTCTGCATTCTCTGCAACTCTGTCTGGTAGAGTCACGATTTTCAGCCATGTGATGATGGTAACCAAGAAGAATACGTCAAGCTTCAAACAGTAGTGCCTTCAAAATAGGTAATTGCTGGTTGCCTTCAGTAGCGTAGCATTGAGCTATGAAGCTTAAGTAAATAATTTCTCGGTCCTCAGTGCTTAGCAAAATTGTATCCCTACCTTTAATCTCTCATCATTTAACACACACTACTATAAGTATACTAACTATTACTCCTATAGTAATATTAGCTTTAGTTTAAAATCTTGCTTTTACAACGGTGGCAAATGTTTTGTTCTCAAAGTGTAATAAAAATAAAAGCGTTTATTTCTAAAAACAAGTTAATTAAAAGTTCCGGGACATAAATTAATAACTAAATTACATGCTACTCACTTAAAGGCGTTTAAATTTATTTTAACGGCAATTAATACGTTTAACCGCGTAGTTCTTTAATTGGAGCGAATTTAATTACAACACATCTCAGTGGCAATAGTAATAAATCAAGTCAATATACCTATGTAGGTATGCATGTATGTATGTATATGGATTAAATCTAGAGGAAGAAAGCATCTATAAACATTAACTACAGTCATTCTAAATCCAATTAAACTTGAATAGCAAATGAGACGATCTGAAGTAGCCCCTCATCAACGCGGCACAAGGCAAAAGAGTTAGAAATGCATATGAATTTTCTTACAAATGCGAAAATATTTCCATTTATATGTACATATGTGTATATAGCATTTGTATATGTGTACGTGTTTAGGTGTTTAGGTGTTGCATGCATGTTGCAGTTCAGCGGCAGTGGCACCGTTTCGTATATTGTAGCTGACGGTCTTCTGGTCAATGTCAGTTCAATGCACAAATATAAATTATTTCAAGATAAACAGCTTGCGCGTTTAAACTTCTTTTCTACATATGTACACACATATGTGCATGTATTTGTTGAATTATTTTTTATTTGCTCATTTTTTTGTTTTTGCATTACTATTTTTTCAATTGCGCTTTTCTTTGCTGTTTTGTTTTTTGTGTACTGTGCAGTGGCCGCGGCTATAAGCGATTGGCCTGTTTATGGCATAACTGCTATATTCCGCAGGTAGTTGGTTCGGAACATGGTTAAAATATAAATACTCGTCCATATATTAGTAGAAATATTTTCGAAATAACTGTCGCACCTCGGCAGGGAAGGGTTTTCCCGTACTTTTTTGCCATGCTTCCTTTTTTCAACTTGCAAGCCGCGTAGAGCTGTAATTTCTATTAGAGGGGTTTTTTTAGCTTCATGAGAACTATCGATATCGATAACTATGGCTTGACAGCTGAGAATAGCAAACTGTGTTTACATTTCTGTTCAGTAAGGTTTGACAAGTGATCATAAATCATTATAGGGAACCTCGATTTACAGGTCAGTGGCATCATCGGTCCTTATTTCATTCAAAATGAGATAGTGAATGGCGGTGAATGGCGAGCGTTATTGAGTTATGCTGGCCGAATTTTTGTTTCCAAAAATAAATCAGCTAAATATCGACGACATTTGGCTCCAACAAGACGGCGCAACTGGACATACAGCGCGCTTAACAATCGATTTATTGAAATTTTCGTGCCCCCATTGACACCATACGGCCAGAAATATTAAAAAAAGTAGTCAGAAATTGAACTGATGGAATGAACAATGCAATTTATACTCGTGACGGACCTATGCCGGATATCAAATTCAAAAAATTAATGCTTATGACATTATCTACTAGATTATAATAAAACCAATTCATTCCAACAATATTTCTGTTCTGTATTATCATTTTAATTTCTCAAGCTCGTAAAAACACGCCTAAAGGTGGACAGAAAAAAGATGTTCGTACAAAGTGATTTGAGAAGAAGTTCGGCCTTATACCGCCGAGCGTGTATACGCCCCACTTTTATGTATTGTATAATAAATATTTTGTGCTTTGTGCAGTTAATTACAGATTGAAAGCCCATACGAATGCACGCATGATATAAAAGTATATACCCTGTATATAATACCCAATAGCCTGTAGGTAATATATCAGTATATACATATATGTATTATGTAACTGCCCCAGCTGGAAAGTAACTGCGGAGTTCATGAAGCGCCTTCAAACGTTCATAAATCACTGCCTTCGTGGGATTTTGCGAATTTTCTGGTCACGGAGAATAACTAACACCGAGTTGTTGGCGCAAGCTAAACAGATCGACGTTCTATCTATCAAAAAAGAAAATGACAGTGGATTGATCATACACTAAAGAAAAATGGCGACAATGTCATGCTGCACTGGAATTCTTTTCGACAAACTGGAGGCGCTCAACACAAGTTGAAATGAAGTTTCTTAGATTATCGTGGAACGACCTAAGATTTCTAGCGCAAAACCATGTTCGAGTGCTTGGTGCTCTATGGTCGAAATAGTAGTTAAAGTATCACATATACTTATATACATAAGATTCAACTTGAATTAAACTGGTCCGCATGTAGTGAACTTGAAACCATATCTTCGCATTACCTTCCTTTCTTAGGAAATATTAATGGGTATGCCTGCATCGCTTTTTCAACAAATTACCCCCTAATAATCTCAGTATTATCATTAGGTCAGAATGAGCTGTTGCAGTATAAAGTGCTTGTCACTAAGAATATCTTAATTTACACACACAATGCAAGAATTGCTATTCTAAGAAACAGAAAATTCAAAATAATTTTGATCAGACACTCTGGGAGACAAATAACTCATACATCGAAACTGACTTGGAAATGTGATACACAGATGGATCGAAACTTGAGGACAGCAAATTGATGCGAGTGTCTTTGAGCCGACTTTTAAAAGATCGATCCCATGGGCGGTTATCCCATAGCCTTTCAAGCAAAAATCCGTGGCATAGAAATCTACGGTAGAGAGTGCCTTCGAAATGGCATAACTGCGTAGCTCATCTGCATTTTGTCAGACGGTCAGGCATCGTAACTGCAGTCTCACATAATAACATCCAAAGCCGTTTAGAAATGCTTCACTGAACTTATTACTGACTGGGACGACGACTGGATAGTTCAGAACAAAGACTGTCAAAACAGTTTATCATCAAAAGTTTCCGAACCTAGATAAAGAGGATTTAAGAACTCTCACTGGATACTACACGAGACATTGCAGTCTTCGTTATCATTTCAGAAAACTAAAATTAGTAGAATAAATAAAATGCCGTATTTGCGAACTGAATGAACCTCCAGAGCACGTTCTCTGCGAATATGTAAGTTCATATAACTCGGTGATGCGACTGTAAGTCCATTAATGGTATAATAAAGCTCCAACTACAACAACAACTAGAACATGTTTACTTTATTCACTTTATTCTCTCTGTTCGCATCAGCATTGCATACATTGCAAACATTTTTAGAATAGGAAGAGGTATTGAGTCAGACATGGCTGCGTACCCGTTTGCCTTTCATACGTCAATCCGTGCCTTTAAACATTTGGTATTAAGAATGACAAAAATAGAATAAGAACCATGCCTACCTTCCATAAAACGGTAGTTTTTAAAAATATTATGATATTAAATGGAGGTTATCCAAGACGAGACAGCTGTGCTTTTTGTAAAGGCGCGACGTATGTGGTGGCTAGGTCACGTGCTCCGTTTGCCTGCTGAATCCGCTGTAAGGAAAGCAATGACTGGAAAGATATTTGTTGCGAAGGCGAAAGGAAGACTGAGAAATCGATGGATAGACGCAGTAGGAAGCGATCTCACAGCAATGGGAATTCGCAACTACGAAGGAAAAGCAAGCGATAGTACACTTTGAAGGAGTTTTGTGAAGGAAGCTTTGACGCACCCCGCGTTGTAATGCTGTGAATGATAATGATGAAATGGAGGTTAAAGGTATATCCTTCTCAACCTATAATTTTTGATCACTGCCCACAGTCTCCTAGGTCGACTTCCTCAATGATTGACATTACGTCGTACCGACTGTTGCAGAAGCTGCAAGAATGAGAAGGAGGAAAAGCCATGCCAGTAGCTGTAGATACTTTCGCTCATCGTTCTTGAATGATATCGGTGCCCTTAGCAATATACATTTTAGGCAGATCAATGGGTTTGCATTTAAAACAAAATGCTTAACAAAGATTAGAGGTAAACTGCTACTATAGTACCACACTGGATCGGTAAAGGTGTTAGCGAGTTGATTTAAAGACCGGTTGTCGCTTCCTACCTATTCATTCATCTAGAAGTAAGTCAAATAACTATCAAAAACAGAGCACAAGGAGTCAGGTTATTTAATCAAAGCCAAGTAAAAAAGTCTTCAAAGAACTGCATTCATGATCATATATTAACTGGAGCTTCCAAGACGGATTCGGGTGGAATAAGACTATAGTGCGCAGAAGTCTGAGTCCAAAATATCGCAAAGCAACTGTAAATCAGAAAGTACACCTGCATACTCGTACAATGGTCTTTATTTCGCTCTCTAGGAAGGAAACGGGGCCGGATTACAGGGCCATGCCAGTAGGCTGAGGGAATAATTGATATTTTCACGTAAAAGAAGTGAAGCCACTAAACAAGAAGTTTTGATATTAAGGTCATAAAGAAAATACTGCGTTTGTTTCTGTAATACTTTGAGACATTCGCCACTATTTACATATATAGATGGCGAATTGTAAGGTGAAACAGTAGTTACCTATTTGTGTTGAATCAGAAATTTGTTTACGGATTTCCCTGCTGGGTAGGCACTCGTATCCACCTAAGCATAACCACATGTTTGTATATATGTGTTTGCAGGAATGCAAAAACAAAAAAAAGATGCTCAACGTGTAATATTGGCTGCGGCTGTTGGCGTTGAATGATGAGATCGCCAGCGCATGCGCATTGTTCATTAGAATCTCAGAGGTGCAGCGGCAGCAACACGAATATTTAGTTGGCGATGACGAGCCTCAGTAGCCTCAACAACTACACATATGCATGTTTTTATGTACGAGTATGTGTAAATATTTACAACATTGCCACTTTTAGCGGCGTAAATTTGCTTAGATATGAGAAATCTTTGAATTTTGTGTGGCATCTATGGACCCATGAGCATATCCATATGCTGTGCTTGCTTGTAGCACTGCTAGCAATTTTTTTCTTTTAATTTTTACTTATCTTATAGTTTTTTTTTTTTTGTATTTGTAATTAGCGTTTTTGTGTGTTCTTGACTTGCAATGTGCTTTGCGGCAATTTTGTACTATTCTTACATATCGAGGCTTTTTATTTTTATTATTTTCAATGGGTATATGTACATATATTGAAAATACATTTTCTATGCCATGGTCTGGGACGACCATTATTTTTTGTAGAACAAATGCAAGTGCATAAACAACGGATGCAACAAACAAGGTAATGAAGAATTACATAAAATGATAGTAAAAATAAAAATAAAAATACAAATAAAACTAAAATGGAAAAATAATAAAAAAATTATGCTTTGACTAAAATGTATTGGTGGGTGTTTACGAGTACTGCCACTTTTCAATGCAACTTGTCTATATACATTTTTCTTTATTATAACATACATTTTTTGTGACTTCGGTAAGCGTTTACAGTGTTGGCTAAAACTTAAGCAAGCTTTTAGCGACAAATCAAATCAAAGTATTAAATTATCAAATCGTCATCGGAGTAGTCAGTGGTCACTGCTCAATAGTTAAGAATAGTAAAGTAAGCAGAAAAGTTAAACATGTCTTCCTTAAAATGCAGTAGAGGCTGGCAAAGCAGGAATAAGTGATATTTTATGAAGCTGTTATTGACCCGCACGGTCCAGAAATGAGTTTTGGTATTTCGAGATTCCATTTTTCGCTACCCTAAATCAGGTGGCGGATATTGACTTATTGGAACTGATCAGATTCATCAGATATTCTGGAATATCCTAGGGGGTCCTTTTGAATATTTATTGAATATCCTATAGCTAGCTATATTTATTGACTTAATTCTTAATCTAAATAAATTTTTCATGAATAATATAATAGAAAGCTGAGTATTGAGTTAATCATTTTCTACATAAGAAAGCGCACCAAAACTTAATTATGGCATGAGAAAAATGAGAGAATACAATTAAGCAGAGAAGAGAAAAAGGCAGCATAATTCAATAGAAATTTGATTATTTGATATTTCCATATTAATAATACGAGTTTTCATTATTCGAAAGAGATCAGGAAATCTTTTTCTGATGCCGCAAGTTTCCTCTTAGAAAATAGATAGAAATTGCCACGCAAGATCCGGTGAAAAAGTCTATGGAAACCCGTACTTGGCTAGAAATCACTTGATAAACAATGTGGCGTAAGATGGCGCGTTGTCTTACTGAAAAGCCATGAATATGACTCCAAAATATGGCTTGTTTTTTATTATTTTTACTTATTCTTCAATGAGTGCAGTAAAAATGAGGAGGCAGTAATATGGACTTATAGTTTTACCTTCAGGAATCTAGTGAAGTAGCACGATATGGTTCAATGTGTTAGTACTAACAGTTTTGCGAACTTCTTGTTGCGTGAAGCTGTTCTAATGCGATCGGAAGCCATGGCTGGCTATAATGATTTGTTTACAGAGGCGAGAGATATTTCAATGAGAAAGCTTCACGATAAACGGCTGGTGGTCGGTGGCTTTTGGCGCATAAATATACATATACATCTTCACTATTAGCGTCAATCTCTGCAGTTAATACACATACCTTGCAATATTTTCTTACTTGAGCAGGAGTTTTTAATACACATTTGCTAAGAGTATTGTAAGTAAGTGCCGCAAAAAGCCTTTTTTTGTTTTTAGCAGTCCATTTCGTATTGGTTCATTTCGTTATGTTGTTTAAAAAGCTGTTTGCTTTTCAACAACTACTTTTTATATATAAAACTCGCAATTCGAATATTTTGATCAAGAACTACATCTATGGATATGTGTTATGCATTACAGGAGTGCTAAAGATGACTCCAATAGTGACTTGACTTATCACTGATAGATATTTTTGCAGAAAACCTTGCAGCGAAATCTGCAGGAAGACTAAAAGCCCTAAACAAATTCGCATTCAGGACAAGAAACCAGAACAATATAATCAATATGGACATATGGCTCCGGTTTTCAAAGGGGGAAAAATGCAAGGGCTTTAGCTCCAAACTCAATACACTTAACTTTTATATGGACGATTCTAAAATGACTAGTAGAGTGAGCGCTGCGATATACTGCCCAGAGTTAGACCTAAAGAAGTCGTATAAGCTTCTGCAGTACATGTCAGGCTGAGGTTTTTGCAATCGTAAAGGCAGCAGACCTCCTAGCCTGTGTTACTACTGGGGCCAACTATAAGGGCAACTTTTACATAGATACTCACGCAGCCATTAAATCAATTACACCGTTTAGCATAACGTCCAAGATCGTTCTTCAGAGCAGGGAGGCTGTAGAAAGGTTGGCAGCGAATTGTAAGCTATATTTCTATTGGATTCCAGGCCAAAAGGGCATTGAAGCGAACGATATAGTAGAAGATATAGCGAAAAACGGCGTCTCTCTATTTTCGGATCTTGTTAACGAAATACCACAGTCAATAGGAATATTATACAACGAACTAGACGAAAACATGATCAAGAAATTGAGGACAAGATGGGAGAGTTTGTTCACTTCATATGAAGACATGATGATCACAGTTCCCCTCCATTTATAATATCACTAACATGAAGATATTGTAGAACTACGCTAGGCGTGCTGACGGGACATAGCCCACTAGCAGCGTTTGCTTATAGGTTAGGGATCTCGGACAGCGAGGAATGCAGGAAATGTGGTGAGCAGCACTCAAGGGAAACTGAAGAGGATCTCCTTTGCGGATATCCTGCGTTATTCAAAAAATAACTGAGGCTGCCACAATTTCATTGAATGGAAAATTTCTCAGCAGTGGGTTGGAAATGATTCTTTAAATTATTAGTAATAGAAACAGGTACCATGCCGATGGACTATTTCAAAACGTATAACTAAGGAACTCGATCTCGTAGCGCTATGGGCCACACCGGTCTGTGGGTGACTGCAAGTCAACCAGTTCAACCTAACCTAACTCATCCCTATGGATAAATAAAAATAGTAGGTAATTTATTCCACAAGTTCGTCTTTAATATTTAAACAAAGGGCAGCCTTATGTTTTTTAAGTTACCTTACGAAATAAAGTTACTAGGCGGCTGTTAAATTTTGTTCATTACTGTAAGTCAGATTGCACTGCATCCAGTCATAGTTGTTGTTATTTATTTGATATTTTTTCATTTAAAATTTCCTTACATGCAAACACTTCAAACACTTTTTTATTACATTTCAAATATCTACAGTTATTGTTTTTAATTTACGCCGCGCACGAGTTTCTTGTACATACTAGATGTACCTATACATATATGTATATGTCAGTATGCATAAAAAAGTTTCGCAAGTAATTTATAAAAACTTATTAACTTGGTACATCAAGCAATACAAAATCATAAATTAGCTGCTGCGCATGCGCTCTTTGCGCATTCTAGTGCTGCCGCTTAGTCGCCTGAACCGCCTGAATGTCAGCATGTCAATGTCGGATGCATGCAACATAACGACTAGTTCAGTCTTTCAAGTGTTTAATAGTGACAATACTGTCCCATGAGTCATGCTTTACTTACATAACTGAAATGCAGGAAAAAAGTAGTTGCATAATTATTATTTTAATTTATCTTACTTGTTTGCAGTAAACAATTCAACACGAAGACTAATCAGTAATATTTATATATGATATGTAGTAGCAATAGCTGAGTACATCACTTCAATTTGTAGTGGACGCCATTGATTTGCACCTTCAGAAAAGAAGAGGAAGATCAAACTGCACGATTACGAGGTAAATTGGCTGATAATATTTTGTAATATTGAAGACTTGCCATTATTTTCTAAGAGATATTCGGATGGTCTTGAGTTCATTGTTGGCACGAAATTTCGAATGATAGAAAACCTTTTTTTAATAGCAGTCGGCGATCCCCATGCAGTGGCAAACCATCTACCGTTCGATGGACAATAACAAGACGCAATTCACAAATTAAAGGAGAAGTTCAGCGAAATAGCTAACATATAAGAAAAATTTGATAGTTTTGTATTCCCCTTTATTATGCCTTTAAAATTAATGACCGTGTAATTTTCATTTGAAATAATTTTCATGATCCAGATTGGCGAAGCACAGTTTGTAACATACGTATAATTTAAGTATTGATAGAATATTGGTGGATGAAATAACTTCAAACACTCTACATAATAAAGAGAAATCAATGTGCATCTTCAGTGTAACCATCTTTCAGGGATCCACTTTGCAGTTCTGCAGCGTTCCAGACCGGACCATCACTCTTTATATAGATTGCCAACATAATCGCTGATCCAATTCTTGATTCCTGCGGGACTGATTCCGATTATTGGCTCCGGCCCCTGTGGGGGCACCGCTGATTCACGGTTGGCCAATTCGTCGGCAATTTCGTTTCCTTGAACACCGGAGTGTCCCGGAACCCATATAAGTACAAGCCTGTTTTGTCTTGCGACAGAATTAAGCTTCTTCTTACATTCTTGAACAATCTTTGAGGTTTGCTTCGCGCTCTCCAGGGCCTTCAGTGCAGCCTGACTGTTACTGAAAACTCCAATCTGTTTCCCGCTCCATCTCCTCTCGATTATCCATTCGGCTACTTTTAGGATGGCAAAAACTTCTGTTTGGAAAACAGTTGCCATTTCCCACATAGCATAGGGATACTTATTACTATCGTTTAAGTACCATCCGGCTCCAGACCCCATTTCAGTCTTGGACCCATCGGTAAAGAAAATATCCGTCAAACCTCCCTGAATGCATTCTGGATTGCTCCATTGCTCACACAATGGAAATCTGACATCAAATTTCCTTCCAAATGAAACTGTGGGTATTAGGTCATCTTTAGGTGCCAAAAACAGTGGATACTGCTCCGACAGCAACTTAAAGATTTCTCTGTGTCCCGAAGTTCCATCTTCGTGCCAGAAACCATATTTATGGAATCTACACATTGCTTTTATTGCTTCCTGTTGTATCTTAAGATCCAGGGGGAGCAAATCAAGCATAGCATTTAGGGCATCACCAGAGGTTGTACTCATGGCACCCGTGATGCATAAATATACACTTCTTTGCAGCCTGTATAGTTCCCGGATTGTGGACTTAACCATGCTCCGTCGCCACCAGACCACAGAAGCGTAAGTGATGATTGGTCTGATAAGTGCCGTGTATATCCATAAGATCACAGCAGGTTTCAGACCCCAGGTTTTGCCAATGGCTCTACGGCATTGCTGAAAAATCTTCAATGCACGATTCACCTTCAGTGAAACGTGTGTCTCCCAAGTCAGCTTCCTATCCAAGATTACTCCTAGATATTTAACTTCGTTGGAGATACCAAGTGTCACACCTTTCAGTGTTGGAAGACTGAGTCCATCCAATTTCCGTTTTCTCGTAAACAAGACTATGGTTGTTTTGTTCGGATTAACGGAAAGACCTTGTTTCATACACCAGTTTTCGATTTTGTCCAGAATCCTCTGCACTTTCGCAGCTGTTGCACTATGCACTATGACTTGAGCGGAGTCCCGACTAATGGGCGCTCGCCAATCGTTTTCATCGAGCCTGACGTCAAGGTAATTGCGAATTACTGTCGGGAAAGTGTTCTGCAGGTTGCCGCAGGTTGAAACCGTGGGCAGATAAACATTTCGGTGGCAGACCATGTACTCTATAGTACTCGTCTACCGATTCACAAAGCTCGAGTGCGCCAAGAATGGCTAAAAACAAATTGCAATGCACAAAGTTGCATTGTTTTGGAGATGCAGTTGAGCGATTTCATGTCAAGTGATGTAAGGGTATTGCCGTCAATTATTCTGTTCTTTTATAGAGAATTATTCTACATATTTTGAAAATTTTACAATATATATAATAATATATATATAAACAAAATATGAATTTCAAAATTTTAAAAACAATTTCATCTAATGTATTCGAAAAAATGTTTTTTTTGATTAAATTGAATACCAACCAACGCCGCACAGACGTAGACATTGCATAATTAGGCGGCCAAAAGTTAAAAAAAATAAATCAACTTAAGAACAAACTATTGATGCACATTGTTACCTGACACTTCTTAGAAACCCGCCCCATTAATTTCAGCTCTCAGAATAGCGCACGCGCCGAATTACAGGTAGTCGGATTTCAATTGTCATTCACAGTGTGCATATATAATTCTCGGCGTTTTCTGTGATACATTTTTACAAAGTCAATATTTATTTTTACAAATTTATTTTCACAGTGATTGTGATGGATATCAGTAATCCAGGTATGTATCTTCATTTGTTATGTAGTAGTCACCAATTTTAAGATTGTTTTGTATATATTAGAATCTTTATAAAAGATCACGTTTTTTGAGTTAGATTTTTGTAAATTAAATATTTTAAAGGGGTTTATCACTATTTTCCCTGTTCGTCCCTGTAATATTCTTTAATTTCATAATTTGTGCTTAGTTTAAACAATTATATAAAGTTATAATTAGCCGCCAACTCCCGCCTATTAACAAAAACTAGTTAATCAAAGACTTAAAGGAAATACCTTAAAAAAATTATGTTATTAGCACATTATTTTTAAAGTAAGTTTTTCTTTGTCGTAGGTTCATCAAGCGCCTCTAGTGTGAAAGTAGTGACGCGAAGATATTTATTTGACCTGATGCAAGGTCAAAACTTACCTATCTTGGATAAAAAATTAGATTTTTTGGAAAATTACCTTCTCGAGTGTTGTAAAGTTTCTGAAAATTGTAAAAAAGCTTTAAAGCATAAATATTCCTATTTTAAATCACAAATGAAACAAAGATGGTCAGGAGCAGGAAAAACTAAAGAAGTATTCCTTAAAAATAATCATTCATGGTTAGAAGGGACTTTTGAAATACCAATGGATTCATCTTATCGCCAAGGTCGTCCATGCACATCGTTTTCTGAATCGAGTGATCGAAGCAAGAGAAGGAAAACTAAGGAAATACGTAGTTTGGTAAATCCTGAGGTGATTGTTCATGCTGCGCAAGTGATTTTACAAACTGAGGGAAAAAGAAATGCCTCTAAAGTCCTTAAGGACATAACTTATTCACCTACACGGGCTAGCAAATACATAAAGTCATACTTTAAGAGTAATGAGACAATTCCTCCACTCACCCCCTTTGAAGCTCTCAAAATGTTTGTTGAGGCTGATCTCACAAGGCGACAATACGAAATAGTAAGGGCAACAAACAAAGGTCATTATCCCTGTTATGATCTTTTATTAAGAGCTAAAAAAGAATGCTATCCACCTGAAACGGCTATGAAAATTACAGCTACCTGCGCGGAAAATAATAGTGGTGAGCAGCACGACTCGGACTCGGAAGCAGAAGAAACATCTTTCATTTAAAATAAGTGTTCGTGTTAATTATTTATGTAACTTTGAATTTGATAATAAGCGATGTAATATAATATGTTAAGTGTTTTTATTCTTTATTTTATAAGCCCTATAAATCTAAAAGATTAAGTCAGCTCTTGCAATATTATATTTAAAGTAAACCTATTGTAAATAAATGACCTATTTGATAGTAGCCAAAACTTTAATTTTGTACCATTTTAGTAAAGTACATTAAAAAAATTTTTTGTACCTACCAATAAAAGTAAATGTCGTAAATTAATGTATTTTAACAGAAAATACTTATATTTACTTATTCTTTTCATTTAAAATGTATTCTATTGAAAAAATCTTTTTGGCCGCCTAATTATGCAAAATCTACCTACGTGCGCCGATCGTTCCGCTCTCTTTATATTTTTTTTGCATGTATTCAAAAATTTTAGTAACAAAGTTTTGTTTATAGGGTGATTGCAAATTAAGTTCCATGCTTCTTGAAATATAGTCGCTTTATCTGAAAACTGGTTTATTTGTACGGAAACCAATTCTGAGATTTAATAAACGTTGCAAATTTTAGTAGTAAGTGGTTTAAGTGATATATCTTGACTTCTTATATATTTTTGAACTTTTCTTAAATTTCTTATGAACTTTTTTATTTTAAGGGATAAATATTTAATTTAATTTTTTTTTAATAAAACCAAGTTCTTAGCGCAAAATACTGCTTTAAGGAATCACTATCTGCGTGCTCGTATTTTAAGTCCTTTTGCAATCGATTAGTAAGCAGGTGCACAGTAGTTTTCACTGGTTCGTTGTACGTATTTGAATATAACTCGTAGGGTTATGGCGATCCTATTATGAATCTTTTAGTGATTACTCAGCATAGTCAATGAATCACAAAAATATCTGAGTTGTGGTAGTTCTTTTTTTTTAAAAGCAACAAAAAATGGATTTTTTTATTTTGAACACGAAAATTTAAGTTCTTCTAAGAAACGCATTTTTAAAAACTTTATTTTATTCAGAAAAATTTATATAAATGTTGATATCACCCGAAGGTATTTCACTTTGAAAAATATCTATACCAAAATTGTTAACTTTTACGAAAATTTTTGCAGTTTACTTCTTGCACTAAAGCCTACAGCTAAACCAATTTTCAGAAAAATTGACTACAATGCGCAAAATACTTGGGTCACTTGACGAGGAATCGGTCTATTGGTGGTGTAATAAACACGACGTTTGATAATATATCTGTAATATAAAAATGTGTGCAAAATGTGTTAGTAAGCGCATAACTCAACAAAATGTTCCTGGAAGTTCAAGGATGGTTTGTACGGCGAGAAAAATTCGAATAATTTCCGGGAAAACTCCAAAACAGCCCTTTTCTTTTTCCCGTACAAATATTGCGCGCTCGTATGTGTGTTCGCGTTGGAGGAACTAATGCGTTCAAACAAAAGTGATAATATCGTGAACCCGACCAAATTGAAAAGTCAAAAAATGCAAGAACTATAGATTTGATTGGCCTCGCAATATTCTTTCTTTTGTTTTAGTTTCAGAACGAGTTAAGGAATGATTTCATTCACAAATAATATGTAAAAATAGTTAAGTAAATTCTAAGAATAATCATGCAGGGCTGAACAAATCCAAACATATTTTAAGAATACCAAAAGACATTATTAATTAATCTAGAAAACCCATGTTTCTCACATGGTTAATTGTATGTTGCCTGACCCTGTGTTGGAAAACCATCAGATTTTTTTGTTCGAGGTAATCAAACAAAAAACATTTTATATCATAAAGCACTACAATAATAATAAAACAGATTTTTGTTAATAATTATGATTCACTTGATTTACAATAAAGCTATTACTGAAAATACTTATACACGTTTTATTTCACCATTCTTTTTATATCGGTTATTAACCCCATGTTAATAATAATAGTAATAAATAACTAATTATCTCTATGTTTTGTTAATGAAACACCCACTGTATAAATATTTGTCACTTATAGGTTCCCACTTTCCCTTTACATTATTTTTCAATCCGGTTTGAACCTTAAGTTCCCCTCTCAGTTTGAAGCCCTCTGGCAGACATCTCAGTCGAGGTTTTTAGTGGGTCCCAAAAGGGTGGCCAAAGATCGTGGAAGCGAAGATACTTAGGGCACCCGAGCTGACCCTTTTTTTCATTCTCCTGAATATAACCGTCACCATGATGATAGGGAGGTGTATGAGGGTCAGCAGAGTAAAAACCACATTCAAAATCTATTTGACAGAACGAAGTCTGTCGGGTCCGCTAGTTTTATAAATATTTTTTTAATATATTGAGTTTATTCTTTATTGAAAATTGTAGTATATGAATAGGAAAGAACTGAACTTCGATCTGTATCGCCGATCTGAATCGAACTGAATTTCGGCTAATTTCAGTTTTTGCCTAACCGAACATTTTTGTAGGGTCGAAGTAATAAATAATTAATGAATTTTCAAAAATCCAATTTTTTTACTAATAATAAAACAAAAAAGGTTCAACAGTCTCAATGACAGTAATTTCCATTTATGTTGTAATTATATAGTACTCGTTGTTGAATAATATTACACTATAATGAAAAAATTATTGGTACTTTTGCTGTGCCAGCGATCACCTCACTTGCAGCGTTCAATGATTGCTCACTAGCCACACTCGACGGAGGAGTAAATAATATTTCAAAACAATTTAAACGAAAAAGATACCAGAATTCAAACTAAAAGTTAATTTAAATTAAAAAAAAAAATAAATAAATAAATAAATAAGTAAATTCCAAAAATTTTAAATTTACCGAAATATTCGGCCAAAGTTCAGCTCTTTTTCAGCTGATCGAACTGAAATTTTGGGGGCGCACATGGTCGAAGCCGAAGCCAGTCGTTTTGTATAGGTATATATGTAAATAGTTCTCAATTTTTTTTTAATTTTTTAAGAAAATATATACTTCTTAAATAATTTTTTTTTCTAAAAAATTTTGGTTTTTGTCTATTTGAACACCAACCAACCCTAACATGTGCTGCTTATCTAACACACATTTTTCGAAATTTTTGTTTTTCTTCTTAACATTTGAAAACAACTCTTCCACTGGGGTCTTTGTTTGTAATTAGTTTACATTTTGTCATAAAAAACTTTTTTTGTGCATTTTTGAAAACAAACGTCTTCCCTCAGATTTTTTTTTAAATTTGGTCGCACTTTTACGAAAAGAAATTGTTTTGCTATTTTTTGGAAAGCATTCAGTACTTTTCTTCTTTTTCTTTTATTAATAGCTTAGACTACTCTCTGCAAACTCCATAAGTTTAATGATGGTATTTCTTTAAGTTTAAGTTCATACAGTGGATTAGTGAATAACACCACCCTAGCAAACTGCCCGCGAAATTTCGTATCTTAGCAATTACATACATACATGGAACCGCAAAATTAGCAACCCTATCGGAAGATTTACAAAATTTGCAAATGGCGTAATTTATGAATCAGATGGCAGTATACAAATTGACAAGCTATGGAGTGCGTAAAGATCAAAATAAAGATTTTTACTATCCAAAATCCTTTATTTTTATTGGTAGGAAAGTTATTCAAAAACCAAATTCACAAGCTGTGAATGTATATAATTGGCACTTACAATATTTTGAGCCGAGTGTTGGGTGTTTGACCGAGCGTTGGGTGTTTGGCCGAGCTGCTCCTGCTATTTCCATCACCCAAACTTATTTCATTTTATTTGTAAAAAAGTTATTCAAAAACAAAATTGGATGATTAATTTTGTATTTGTGACCACCGACGATCAGCAAGCGGGCGGTGTTATATGCTGCCACTTCACTAAAGTGGCCGGTTTTTGACGTGCCAAAAAATGTTGTTGTAGTATCATAATAGAGAAGAATGCCATATGGACAGAATATTTGTTTACCTTATTAAATACAAAACAAATATTTGAGTTCAAGTTTATGCGCACTGCCTTTAACAAAATACGTTTTATGTTTATTTATTTAGGGCAACTTTGAACTGAGAACTCGAGGCATTTACATAAAAACAAACACAAACACAAATGAGTAATAGGCCTTACGGTTAAAATTGTGCTGTGCTTAGTTTTTCAGATCACCTAGCGCCCATTCGACTATTCATGTATGCACATATATACATACGAATATGTAAGACCTCTACCGCTTGATGGACTACCAAAAGTGTAGCTAAACGTTTTGCAACAGATTTACGGACCATTTTTCATTTTTTTATTAATTGTATACGATGCTCAAATTTAACAGCGCTACCTAGTATTGCCTTCAAGCTGTAGGTTTTCATTGCCAATGCTGGCAAATAATTTTGGTCGAAATGGTTTCAAGCCACGAAGTGACTGCTGCAACACTTTTTATACGAATACACTTTGCTCTGCATTTGAAAAGCCATCCAAAGTAGCCGCATGACGGCAAATATGCCACGGCTGGCCGCTGGCCGACAACCGAACACCGAAAACCGGCGACATTGCATCTACGCTTAATTGCCTCAATCTAGCAAAAGACAATGGCCGAAGCCTTGAGTGCAAATATATAACACACACATACATACCTATCTACGTATGAAGTAAGTAAGTGTTGAAAAGTGTACCTACAGTAGCAACCCCCTTTTTTGCCACTTCGTATTTGGTTGTGTGTAACTGTTACATATTGCACGAGATTGTACGAGTATAACTAATGTGGCTTAAATACCGCGCGTTTGCATTTTAAATTAGACCAGGTTAGCTATTAATCTTGAGGGATTGTGTCCTCTAAGCGACTCGTGCACTCAACAAGTACCAGCATGTAAGTAGCCAAGAAACTAGCGAATCGACTATCTGACTGCCTGACGGTCTAACGATGTGCTGATTGCCTTCGCTGTCGTTGGCCAACTGTTGCGATCTGTTTTTGTTGTGCCTTTTGTTTTTTTAATTTTTGTTTTAACTGCAACTCAAGGCAGCTAATTGGAGCGCACCAAACGGGCTGCCCAAGCCAAACAGAATACTGGTACAAATATAGACCATAAAAAAAAATTGCTTTGGGCCATTGGTAACTAGCTGCCTTAACGCTGCTTTCAACGCTTACCATGGGTATACACTGTCATGGGCAGTTAGCCGGTTGTTTTTGGCATTCTACAACAATAGCAATGCAGACTCGACGACAAATGATTGCGTTGCGCCCTGGGCACTTGCACCTTGAAACTTCAGCTTTGTGTGGCGCGCCGATGTTCGAGCAAGACTATCTTCCGTATCAAATTGCAGTTGTAGAGATACTTTTACCGTTATATTTTGTATCTCTCAATAATTTTATAAAATTTATTTCACACTGTAAGCTCGAAATTATTTACTAATCATCTAATCATATAGAAATTGTTGATTAAAAATAAACATAGTACACATGCATGCAAAATTCCTTTTAACCCTTCGGATTTTTATGGGTCATTCTGTGACCAATTGTATAAATTGTGTGCATAAAAAAAGTAAAAATTAACGCTAAATTCTTCTTCCAAGCTCTCTCTTCATTTTATCAAACCAGCCTAAAAGATTCACCTAAAATCTTTTCTGGAGAAAACTGCTACAATCCACCCGAAGGCACCGCATGAGAGCTTAGACCTCTCAGAAAACTTGAAGTAATAAATGGGTGAAGAAATAAAGCCCACATGTAACAGCGCATTTAAGAGTTTATGTTTTTGTAGTTGTTGTAAAGGTAAACATTTTTGGTCGCATTTAAATTCTGGTAGTTTCGCTAGCGTTAACCGCTTGTTTAGGGAACGTGAGAGCTCGTGTTGTTGTTGTTGTTGTTGTTGCAATATCATGAACACTCCTCATAAATGTTTGAGAGATGCATCTGAAGTGACTCACCTTGACCGGATATAGATTTGATAACATAAAACCGACTGCCATGGAAATGCTTCCTCTTCACTGAGATTACCTGCTTGTAAAGCGAAGCCGCTTTTTGGTAAACGAAATTGCTTTCTGAACTGAGGACTTCGCGCAGACGTCACTCCCATAGTAGGAGGAGGCGTAAGACTTGGGATACCTGTCAGTATTTCTGCAAAAGCTTGGAAGGCAATTCTTTCAAGAAATCCTCTTCTTTGACTTACTTGAGGTTTGAGTTGAAAGTTAGGGCAATGAGTAGCGGTAAGTTGCTCGTGTTTACTTTGAATGCCCATTTTAATGGTGTCCCTCGACACACGAGGTATCGTGGTTGATCATTGGGCGTGATCGCATTTCATCAACTCTTTCTAGCTCTTCAAATCTTTCAATTAGCCATAAACCGACGGCATCATACCTTTGCATGACCAAACAACTTTGTTTCGTTATGATGCTATTTTCTAAATCTTTTCTATGACCCAAAATGTCTATAACGCCTCTTTATATCGTTTTATCTTATATTTTTTGAGCAGATTTTGCGAACAGAAATGCACACGGAGTTTTGCCATTGCCTGCCAAGGGGAGACCGCTATTAGAAAAAGTGTTTTCTATAATTTTGCTATTTAAAGCACGGAGGTATTAATCTACGTACTCCCGAATGATAGTCATGCACCCATCGGCGCCCGTCTAAAAGCTTCTCATAAAAAAACTATTTGCCCTGCGGAGTCGGCTTAAAACTGAAGGTCCCTTCATTTGGGGAACAACATCAACACGCACGTGAAATTGGAGGAGGAGCTCGGTCAAACATCTTAGATAAGTGCCAGTTATTTATTTATGATATTTATTCGTACAGTCGAAGCTTTGGAAATTACCATTCAACTCTCATTGCAAAAATGCTATTTTCCGTAAATTTAGCATAAAAACTTTACATATTGATATTTTAATCAATTTTATTTTCACTTAACAAAAGGAAAAAAAATGACGTCATATAATTTATTTAAAAAAAATTGTAATTTTTACTACTTTTTATAACAACCCCCTGATAAAACCCAAAGGTAAAAAAAAATGCTAAAAAATTTAATTTGGGTAAATTTTAATTTCTTTTTTTGTTTTTAGTTTTGGTCTTAGAAGTTTTTAATACCAAAACAATGTATTCGTATGTTATTTTAAGTTTTTTTATGTGCTTAAACAATTTATGGTTGAAATTTTTATCTTCTCTAGAAAGTTAAATTTTTTTCTGGATCTCTATAAAAATCAATATAAATTATTATTTTTTCTAATTTTTCTTTTGTGGCATTCAAATGTACAATGTGCTATGGCTGACTAAGTTGTATCTCTGTAAGTTGCATTGGCAAGGGCAATATTCCCAGTCCTCGGGGGATAATGATGATGAATTTTACTTTCATACTCAGGCAGATCAAGAGATATTTTTGTCGCGAAAAGTTTTGGGCTAATTAGTGTTTTTTCTATTTTTCTAAAAGTATTTTAAAGGCTAATTGACTAATAATAAACGGATTTTCTCCAGAGTTCTGTCGATTATTGATTTTCTATCATAATCTCTTTATCAAGGAAGAGAGGTATCAACCCGTGATAAAGGTCTGCTATTTGTTTATGTAATTTGCATTTTACAATGTGCTTATTTCCACTCACCATTCAAGGAGAACTCATATTACAACAACTCACTTTGAGAAACCCCAAAATGGATCTCCATCAGTTATTTTTTTCTATTTAGATTATGACACGATCTAATAAATTTTTTTCTCTCCTCAATGAAGACCTCAGCAATGAAGACCTCAGCAATAGAGATAGATGCTTTTTTCCCCCAAAACAGAAGGGTTAAAGTTAGTTTCTCATAACTGTATATATGCATATATTCTAATGCGTGCATATGTATGCATTTGTGTATGAAAGACGTATTAATCATCAAATTAATTTATCTTCGCATAAACTACCAAAATCTATTTAAAAGCGCTAATTACTAAATTACCACTTTTAGCGCAGTTGAGTTATTGCCCTTTTGTTTTACTTAAGGGATTTACGAAAGCAAATTAGACTTATGTAAAAACTGCAATTAACGCTTAAAGTTGTGATTACATGATAAACTGTTATGGCTACGCATTTTAGGCCTTTTGCTTTTCTTTATCATCTCGAACTAATTTTATGGCAAATTAAGTTAAATTAATTGAATTGTTACAAATTGTGCATACAAGGGCAGCTCATAATGCTCGATAGTCTTTTTGTATACTAAAATATGCCAAACAATTGGTGATACAATCAAATTGCTCACGTAATCGATTAAATAATCTTTAAGTGACCTTCACCTAGAAAATGAAACAAAAACTCTTCATAGCTCAATGATTCCAAGTCAAGTACTCCAAGTATTTTGGGCAGCGTCGTGCATTTTCCTGAAAATTTGTTTATGGAATAAGAAGTAAACTGAAAAACTGTTTAGAAAAAAAATTCATGATATTTAGATCGTTGAATGTTTAAAATTTGGTATACAGTTTTTTAAAGTGAAATAACTTTGATTTTTTTAACAATAAAAACAAAATTTTATATAAAATATGCTCTAACAAAATGTTTTTTTTTAATATGTATAGTTTTGTGGAAAATTGTTTTTATAAATTTTTTTTAAATCACTCCGCCTCGCCCCCCTTTCAGATTGTTTCCTTAGTTTTTTTCATAAAAAAAATGTATAGGGTCTTTTAACTTTTTTTTTTAATTTTTTGTTGGTTTAAAATTAGATATAAAGTTTTTTAAAGTGAAATATCTTGGATTTTTTAACAATAAAAAAAATAAAAAAAAGTTTTATATAAAATATGCTCTAACAAAATGTTTTTTTTTTAATATGTATAGTTTTGTGGAAAATTGTTTTTATAAATTTTTTTTAAATCACTCCGCCTCGCCCCCCTTTCAGATTGTTTCCTTAGTTTTTTTCATAAAAAAAATGTATAGGGTCTTTTAACTTTTTTTTTTAATTTTTTGTTGGTTTAAAATTAGATATAAAGTTTTTTAAAGTGAAATATCTTGGATTTTTTAACAATAAAAAAAATAAAAAAAAATTTTATATAAAATATGCTCTAACAAAATGTTTTTTTTTTAATATGTATAGTTTTGTGGAAAATTGTTTTTATAAATTTTTTTTAAATCACTCCGCCTCGCCCCCCTTTCAGATTGTTTCCTTAGTTTTTTTCATAAAAAAAAATGTATAGGGTCTTTTAACTTTTTTTTTTAATTTTTTGTTGGTTTAAAATTAGATATAAAGTTTTTTAAAGTGAAATAACTTTGATTTTTTTAACAATAAAAACAAACTTTTATATAAAATATGCTCTAACAAAATGTTTTTTTTTTAATATGTATAGTTTTGTGGAAAATTGTTTTTATAAATTTTTTTTAAATCACTCCGCCTCGCCCCCCTTTCAGATTGTTTCCTTAGTTTTTTTCATAAAAAAAATGTATAGGGTCTTTTAACTTTTTTTTTAATTTTTTGTTGGTTTAAAATTAGATATAAAGTTTTTTAAAGTGAAATATCTTGGATTTTTTAACAATAAAAAAAAATAAAAAAAAATTTTATATAAAATATGCTCTAACAAAATGTTTTTTTTTTAATATGTATAGTTTTGTGGAAAATTGTTTTTATAAATTTTTTTTAAATCACTCCGCCTCGCCCCCCTTTCAGATTGTTTTCTTAGTTTTTTTCATAAAAAAAAATGTATAGGGTCTTTTAACTTTTTTTTTTAATTTTTTGTTGGTTTAAAATTAGATATAAAGTTTTTTAAAGTGAAATAACTTTGATTTTTTTAACAATAAAAACAAACTTTTATATAAAATATGCTCTAACAAAATGTTTTTTTTTAATATGTATAGTTTTGTGGAAAATTGTTTTTATAATTTTTTTTTAAATCACTCCGCCTCGCCCCCTTTCAGATTGTTTCCTTAGTTTTTTTCATAAAAAAAAATGTATAGGGTCTTTTAACTTTTTTTTTTAATTTTTTGTTGTTTAAAATTAGATATAAAGTTTTTTAAAGTGAAAAAACTTTGATTTTTTTAACAATAAAAACAAAATTTTATATAAAATATGCTCTAACAAAATGTTTTTTTTAATTTGTATAGTTTTGTGGAAAATTATTTTTACTAATTCTTTTTAAATCACTCCGGCCCGCCTCCCTTTCAGATTGTTTCCTTAGTTTTTTTTCCATAAAAAAAATGTATAGGGTTTTTTAACTTTTTTTTTAATTTTTGTTGGTTTAAAATTCGATATACAGTTTTTTTAAGTGAAATATCTTTGAGTTTTTAACAATAAAAAAAAAACTTTTAGATGAAATATGCTCTAACAAAAATTTGTTTTTGTTTAATTTCTACAGTTTTGTGCAAAACTTATTTTTCAGTAATTTTTCTTAGTTTTTGTTTGTAAAAAATTGTATAGGTTCTTTTTATTTTTTTTTTTTAATTTTTTTTTTAATTTTTTATAGTTTCGTATAGAATATTTCTTGAACAAATATCTTTTGAGTAATTTTTTTGAAACATTCCGCCCCGTTCCATCCAATTTTTTTCTTAACTGTTTTTTAGAAAAGTCGTTTATTGTTTTGTTCAAAATTGTTGGGAAAAAATAGCTTCTCAATAAATGTTTAAAAACATCAAGCTCCGTCTTCGCCTCAGATGTTTTTCTATTTTTTTTTTAATTTTTGTAGTTTTGTTCAACATTTTTGGGTAAAAATTACGTTTTAGGAATTTCTCAGAAATACACCATCCACCCCTACTCACATTTTTTCTTAATATTTTTTAACTTTTATAGTTTTGTTCACAAGTTTTGGGAAAAATATGTTTTTAGTATTTCCTTAATAACGCACCGCCCCATCCCACAAACATTTGTTTCTTAAATTTTTTTTTTAAATTTGTTTATTGTTTTGTTCAAAATTTTGTGGGAAACAATAGTTTTTTAGTAATTTCTTATACACACCAAGTTCCATACTCCCATCCGTCTTTTTTATATTTTATTTTATTTTTTTAATATTTCATAGCTTTGTTCAGAATTTTTGGGGAAAATATCTCTTTAACAATTTTTAACAACACACTGCCCTGTCCCATCCAATTTTGTTTTTTTTTTAGTTTCTCTTTTAAGGGGATATTTGCTATTCTTTTGGATAGACAAGCTATCCGAAGGCTATTCCCCACTTTGTTCTACCAGCTTTAACAACCTCAAAACTGATAGAACAAAGTAGGAATATCGTAACCATCTTGAGTGAAAACCATAAAGTTACCTTAATCTGGGCCCCAAGACATCGGTGAATTGAAGGTAATGAAAAAGCAGACGAACTGGCAAGAGGGTGATCTACCATGAATAACAATTTGGCGATCGGTATTCACACCAGTCAGCCTAAAATACCTACGAGTCGGGGATTGTAGATGAAGAGACCAGACGAAATGCAAAATTAGCAAAATGAGATGGCCCACCTAAAACCTCAAACAATCGATAGCATTGGCAAACATGAAACGACGGTACGCCTGGAGACTCACAGCAGTCATAACGGGCTTTTGGTCTGTCGGGGAATAGTAGCTAAAATGGGCATCCCTCACAATACATACTATCACAGTTGTAAACAACCGGAGAAAAAGGAAACAATCTTCCATTTCCCCTTTAAATGCCCTGCCCTATGGAAGGACAGAATATTAACCCTGGGTAAACCGCTGTTCGAGAGTCTTGAACACCTGTCTGGCTTAGATTTCAACAACCTAATAAGGTTCCTTAACCGCACAGACTGGATATAGTTATGCTGGAAATAACAAGTTGGTAACGAGGATGTGGCAACAAAATGGTGCGGAAGCGCTAGTAGGATGCTGAACGGAACACCACTTAAGCCAACCCACCAAATTTTGAAATATTTGAAACATGTTGGTACTTTAAAATTTTTCAATAATTTGGTACTAAAATACTCCTTATTCCACTCAGTAACACAATGTGTATGCTCAAAATGCCGTAGTTGAACAAAATTTCAGACTTCATTTATTTATTATCTTTGCATGGTAGAAAAATAAATTTTGCATATCAAAATAGACCTTGAAGATCGGTATTTAAAGCAACTAAAAACGAATAAATAATATTAAAAAGCACCTCAATCAGCGTTTACGACTAATACAAATTGCTATTAGCTCAAGCACAAAAAGAAACAAAAAGTTCTGTTCGTTACTCCCGCACACTATAAGCATAATTATGCACAAAACTAATTATGGGATCGTCAAAAATAATTATCTGAAACTTTAGTAGCTCTTAGAATAAGCTAAGAATCCGCGGCGCAAGCCAAGTGCATCATGGATGGCGTGTATGTATGTATGTATGCAACATTGAAGTGCAAATGGAGTAGACGTTCGCTGTGAATCGCAATAAAAAATAAATATTGCGCTAAATGACTATAATGCCGCTGCTTGCTGTTGCTGGGAGCATGCAAAGTGACTGAATATTTGATGTGAAAAGAACAATGGCAAAGGCAGTGGCCGGCCACATCAATTCAACATGTGTATAAATATAAATGAAAATGGGGTGATTCCAAAATTGCTAAGGAGATATTATTTAATAAAAGTTGTTCAAGTATACATTTTATATAAAGAGTAATTTTATTTTAATGCAGGAGAGTATTGGCGATTAAAAAGTAATTTGTCGAAAAATATAAAATTTGTGAAATGAAGAGACAAGCAGGTATAATCGCTGTATGCGAAAATCACAAATCATTTTTAAGTGCTCTCATTCATTCGTTCATAAGATTCGCCTTGAATCGGAAACATCAGGTGGCAATGCAGAATCAGTTGGAAAAGGCAAAGAACAGGAGGAACTTTCTGACACTGTCCGGCCACCAGAATTTAGGCAACAAGTACAACCGATCATTTTCGAGGACCCTTCAAAATCAATGAGGGCCCTTGAGAGGGAGGCTAATGTATTTGGGGATTTTATGCGTCGAGCCGTCCCTGAATATCTTCGTTATAAATCTCATTTATGCGTATAAAACAGTTTATGTCGGAGCAAATACTGTCAAAAAAAAGCCTTCTAGAAGGGACTAGGCGTTAGGCCGATTTCAAGTGTCAATTCGAGTAGCGCCCGGGTGATTTGAAGTCTTAAATCTAGCGACGCTACTTCGATATTATGGTCCTAGTCAAAAAAGGCGAAAAGGAACTGTAAGGTTTTCTTTGACCGTAGCGCATCTGGTGGCAGGCGAGAAATTTGATATTATTTACTGATAAACCTAGGACGCATCTTGGCTATTGCTTCACTTAATACCTCGCCAAAATTAATTACACGTATTTATCAAAGTTTTTTGCGCTCGACATATAAATGAACCAACTGGTGAAATCTTATTATATGTATACCTTTGTGTATTTACATATATATGTATATATAATTGGTGCGTTCACCTTTTCTGGGTGTTTGGCCAAGCTCCTCCTCCTATTTGTGGCGTACGTCTTGATGTTGTTCCACAAATGGAGGGACCTACAGTTTCAAGCCGACTCCGAACGGCAGATATTTTTAATGAGGAGCTTTTTCATGGCAGAAATACATTCGGAGGTTTGCGAGTGTGCATAAGTATAAAAAACGATAACCTTTTGAGTGGCATTTTTTTATGTTGAATGGTGGTAGTCCTCCTCGATGAAGAATAGGACGATGGAAGCTGGTGAAACGCTTGAAACAAAGTCGAGTGCATGTCTGCCGGCTCAAGTTTATTGACAAAAAGATATGAGGATTCTGGGGAATTACTACAGGCATTGCTATTCAATTTATTTACTTGGACCTTATATGTACTTATAGTTTAATATTTATATGGTTAGAATTTATAATGGAACAGTGATTAACTACCACTAACAAAACAAAAACCTCATCTTACAATGTAGCTTTTTTGTGCCTCAGAAAGAGGTGACATATACTCGTACACGGATATCTCGCATGAATCGGAGGCAATTAATCTAAGCCAATTAAAACTTTCAAATCTATAAAACTTCAAATATCCTTCTACATCTCTTTACCTTAAAAGAATACTAAAAACTACATAAATTCAAGTGCGCCGTACCACCCTTAGGCGGTACTAGTGTCATTCAAGAAGAAGAGGAAAAATAGCCAAGCGCGTAGGTATGAATCTCAGGTAAATGCTTATAAAAGAACACTTCAAAGAACACTTTGCACACAACTCTAAACGTAACTTGCTTACTTTACAATACATATAAACAAACAAACATATTTAAACTAATGTAGCCATGATAGTTCGTGTTGTTCATGACTTTAGCCATTAAACAGTCGGTGTGTTGGGGTCAAATGCGTGGCATCGCCATTGGTGACATTAGATGACTCCTAAGTTAGTTGCTGCTTTTTATTTCAATTTTTTTTTACTTGAGGTTTTCTCATTGTCAACGCAAAGGTGTGTATACAATCGCATGTATGTACATATGTAGAGGTGTAATAAAACAAATGTACTTACGTGCAATTATTTGTGTGGCTAGATTTTTTTGTGTTTTTATTATCTATTTGCTTTTTATTTATTCATTTTGGTTTTTTTTGGACGGCAACAAACAAAGGCCATTCATGCCTACAGCCGAACGGGGCTTATAAAGTTGCACACATGCATACATACACATATACATATAATTTAAATATGGAAATGCGGATCCGTCCATTCATGTTATTCTCACGCAGCGTTTTCTGGGCTAAAAACGTGCTAACTCTTTATTAAATGCTAGCTCGCCTGCATTGCGTTGTCTATGTGTGTGTGTATAAATATGCTTAATGCGTTTTATCTACTCTGTGGAAGAATAATTAGAATTTCGCTGATCTCTACCAAGCTTGCACGTTCCTTACTAACATCTAATTTGCAGCAATCGGTTTTGTAGTGTACTATACAAAATTAGATTTGACTAATGTGGATAATCAACATAATGACGCTCATTAGTTTGCTTTTATAGGACCTTGAGCGGATTTTAGTTGGTGCAACGCATCTGAATATCGATAAGAAATATTACATCATTTCGAAAATTTAGTAGAATATTTAATATTTAAATGTGGCCATGAGTACATCACGATAGTGAAATGGAGGCAGTTTACAAAGGCAGTTAACACTGCTAAGGTGCAGTTCGTTGCGTTCACGAAATAAATAAATGAGTACGGATTCTTTGAACTAAAACTAAATGGAATAATTTTGAATATCTCTTCGTAGTTGGATCGCTTTCGAATATACGTTACGCTATTACGTTAATTAACCTTATCTATCATTGCTTATTATAACATCATTTCATTCAATGTTTTACACATAGGTATTGTAACAAGTGACGGAATATTGGCTAAAATTTGTTGATGGTTAGAGGCTAAATATGTTCCATGTACTGAAGTACATTCTTCAGAAGAAGCTTTGGAAACTAATAACCTTTTTATTTTGGGATTATTCCAGGATACAGGAATTTTCGGCATCCTATTAAAATATCTTCAGGAAAAAGTTTCGAAAATCTAAAACTTTTGGGACTTCGACGGTATTCCGGTGTTTTCGGGATCTTATTTAAATATTTGCAAAAAAATACTTCGAAAATCAAAAACCTCCTAATTTTTGCACAGTCTTGGAGTACCGAGATTTTCGACATCTTATTAAAAAATCTGCAGAAATAAACTTTGAAAATTTAAAACCTCTTATTATCGAGACTGTCTCGGAATAGCGTGTTTGCAAAAGGAGATCTCGAACATTCGCCGATACGTACAGTTGCAAGAATGTGTTATTGGTGTGACTGTGACAATATACTTTTTTCCAGATATACACCAAAGCGTAGGTCGAGTCAAGTAGAATAAGAACTGTTCACTCAGCATTACCAGCTGCCAAATGTTCTTCTTTGAGTAACACATTCCTACCGAATAAATAAATACATATATATAAACTTTGTTCCAATAGTCAATGGTCGGAATTTGAATTAAAGTTTGCACTTCAATGTAGCAGCAACGATAGATTTCTGATAGAGATCTGGTTTAGTTTATGATTCGTTCTGTTCGTTTTGTTTTTCGTCCTTAGTTTGGCAGCACCACCTTTTGTAATTGGAAGCACTGACAAGCGAATATATATGGAAGCATGAAGTTATATGAAGTAAAGCAGAAAAACTTTTCCAACCTTCAAAACCTTCCAAAAATAAGTTTCTTGTTGAATAATCTTTTTTTTTTTAATGAATGTTACGCCATTAGGCATAAACTATTACGGTAATTGATAACATTTGAATTGAGTTACTCTAGAAAAATTATAATACGTAGATTTTCAGTTGAGTTCATTTCAGATTTTCATTCTCTTGAAAATTTGTATTATGAACAACTCCTTCGTCTTCACTGATGTTGCATCTTCAATGCTGTCATGTTTCAAACAGCAAATGTTGTGAAGAATACTCCCCATAAAATTATATTTATTATTACTAACAAAAGAGAAACCTATTATCAATGCTCAACGAACCGGATGTTCCTGAGCAAAGTAATTGATATACTTAGAAGAATAACCCATGAAAGCACACTAATAAAGTTGCACAGCCCGTGAAAAAGTGATAGCATTTCAATATTTTGACCAGTCTTGACCATTTTTTTAAAGCTCTGTATTTTTTTATGCTATTATCAGTACATTCTAACAAAAACCCATATTAAAACACATTTCAAGATTTATAAAAGAATCAGAAAAATTGCATAAAGTTCCATCAAAATTTAAACATTTTTGGTCAGAATAAAAACAAAAAGAAAATGGGTATGCAGCTTTTCATCGACGGTGCAATTTCAGTTTCAATTGTTGTGCAAAATCTCTATAACAAATCCACGAATTTATTTTTGATATGAATGCAATACGCAACACCGAAAAAAATCTTTTTCGAAATTACGTTGCAAAAATACTACTTAAAATTGAGAGGTATAGGGCGAACTTTTTCTTGAAAGGTAAGACGGTCTACTGGGTATAGTCTCAGCTATTAATGAGAAAATAATAATAAAAACTGAAGAGGAATGTTTTTGAAAAAATAAGAAAAAAAATATATTTCAGAAAAATAAAAATTTCGAAATTTTTTTTTTTTAATTTTGGAAAAAAATTAAAAAAATATTTTTCAGAAAAACTAAAAAAAAGAAAAAATTGCGCAAGAAAAAACCGTCGATAAAAAAACTGCATACTCAATTTTTTTCTTTGTCATAATTTTGGAAAAAATATATTTTTTTAAGTATCTTTTATTCTGAAAGATTAAAAAAATTATACATATTGCATCAAACGAAAGATATTTGACTTTAAAACCTCTACACTAAATTTACAGCAATGAAAAAATCTCATAACTAACAATTTTTTTTTTAAATTTGTTCAGTTTACTCCTTGTTATACTCAAGCCTACAATTCAAATAAAGAATAATTTTCAAAAGAATGTCCAAAAATTTGGAGCGTTTTCATAGACATCTCCAGAGAGGAATTATATTTTTATCTTTGAAACCAATTTAGGGCGTGTTACATCTTTTTCCGTAGTTTTTTTAAACCATCAGTTTGCACTCGGTGAAGTTTTTAGCAGTGAAAGCCCGTTTGAGCTTAGTTTTGTTTGTGTGGTAAATATCGTCCCGCAACAGATGATTGTTAGCTAACTTTTGTGTATCCTTTCAATATTGATTTTTCGTTAACGTTGTATTTTATTGTTCTTGTTCATTTTAATTAAATGATGGAATGATAGATATTAATCAAAGCGAAAAATACGCCCTCAAATCATATTCAAACTTTATTCAAATAAACCATAAAAACTCACACATTCTTAATTTAGAATTTTTTTTTCAAACATCTTATGCTTCACTCATACATACATACATAACACACAGGTAGCTGAATCCGCTTAATTCGCACAATCACATTTTTGACTTCTGAGCTTGCCATGAGGTATTTGGATTTGAAAGTATTATTTTAAATATTTCTAAATTAACTTTGTTGCTCCTTTTTTTTTTGTTTGTTTGAGAAGTGCTTCTCATAATATGATGTCATGAAATCACTGAGACTGCAATTATCTGCTTAGAATTTTTTTTTACTCATTAACGCTTTAAGCTCATCATCATTCTAGTAGTTCGCCATGTCGCCGCGTCTGACATTGAAGTGGCTCGGCCGCTGCTTAGCGCACAGGCGTAGCGCATGCTCGTATTGACGTTTGGCATATTTAGCAGCGCATGACTATGCTGGCAATGGCAATATGTGCCACAAATCATCGCTAACTGCCACAACAGCTAGTTTTTCTCCCAACAAATATGTTTAAATTTTTTCCACCTGCTTATGTTTGGCTGCACATAATAATACATATATTTAAAAAGCTTTTGTTCTTGAGTTGGCATTTCCATATGATTTGTGTGACTGGAGTTGCCGTGTTTTTTCTAATGCTTTAGTATCATTAATAATATTTATTTTTTTGTTTTGCTCATGTAATTAGAAGCGCATAATTTTATTCTACACTTGCCATGAAAAATATCGTATTGTTAAGGTCATCATTAAGGTTTGGCCTGGCAATCGCAACTTCGTACACCATACACAGCAGGCGCTCAATACAATTAATTCCAAATGAAATAATTTATTTTTTTTGAAGAAATATTTATTTATTTGAGGGTATGTGAAGAGGTCGCTAAAATGGCATTTGCCACGTTTTCTAGCAACATAGTCGCGGCAAGAATGCTGCAGCGTTTTAAGAGCAAACGTGATGTTGAAATATAGGTGTAATTACAGGTGCGATTTCAGGTTACCAACTGATGCAACAGTAATACATTTAAATAATTAAGTTTCAAGAACTTCAAATGCCAATAATAAAAATTAAATCGTTGGGAGTAACATTGCCACTCTGTAATATATTTTTGTTAATTTTAGTTTTTCTTTTTATATATTTTTTGTATCTTTTTTATGTTCAATGAAAATTAGAAAGTTAGAAACGAAACTTACTTATTTATATATATTGTTTTAATTAACTATGGCATAGGAACTTATTGCCAAATTTTAATAATTTATTTATTTGTCAAATAATTTTATTTATTTTTATATTTAAACACATATCATTCACCAAGAAAAACCTATAAACCCATGATTCAATAATGAAAGGTTTGCTCAGTCTTTCTTTCTCATTCCCTCTTGACAAATCAGCTCCCTTAGCAAGACACTGGGTTGCTAACTCTAGCAATTTTTAGCAAAAGTGGAAGAAAAGTAAAATTTTTAGGAAAAACATTTAGTTTTCAAAAGGGTGTATAAGCACTTGCCTGGTATGTCCATAACCAAAACGACATGGAAAACATCCTGACATACAGCTTAAATCAAGATATCATAGAACATATTTTTGGGGTAATGAATATGAAAGATGGACGTTTTGACAATTTGAATCCGATGCCTTTCAAATACAGGTTGGGGAAGTACTTACTAGGTTACATTTAAAGATACATAAGTTACTAACAAGAGCTCACTTAGCAATATGTAACTAATCACAGCCTCCTGATGGCAGATGGTTTTTTATCAGGAGTTTTTTCATGGCAAAAATACAATCGGAGGTGTACCATTGGCTGTCGAGAAGTCTCCGCTATTACAAACAACTTTTTCTATCATTTTGTGTTTCATAGCCGGGGTAGCTTGTCAAGTAGTAGATTAATCACGACTTGGGGGTCAAAACTCCAAACTTACATGGGCATAGCATAGTAAAGCAAGGCGTGAGTGTGTGCATAGCTTGTTCTTAGTCAAGTAAATTTATGATGAGTTCGCTTCTGCTCTGAAAGGCTTTCACTAGGGCCATAATACTTAAGTAATATAATAGCGTCATATTGGCAAAACTTCCCAACTTCGTGAGCAGTTTTCAATTTAAAAATTAATTTACAAAGTATCGGTCTGGGTTTGACTCAGTAACCTTATTTTTTAATATCATTCCTGGCAATTTCTGTTTGTACCATTTTTTGCTACCATTTTTATCAAAAAGATATTTAATTTATCCATTTTCTTCGCCCTTCTTAAATGCGACCTTTTGTAAGGGAGTGTCAGAATTGTAATGTCACAAGTGAGCAAACCTTTAATAATTGAATCTTGATATAAATCGAAGTTTCAAACTTTGTGCAAATTAAGAAAAAAAAAATAAGAAAATTTAATTACACATATTTTCATAAATTTTTTTTGAAATTAAATGTCAATGTTAAAGCTTGTCAATAAATCCTAATGCTGCGGTTGTGTAAATTTACATACCACTCTTGGTATGCACTTTAACTAAAAACAATGTTCAAGATTTCGACCCAGCCAAAACTTTTTTCTTGCCACGGACTTGAGGAAATGGAAATAATCGATAAGACTTTTTGTAAAGTGACAAAAGTCGAAAAAAGAGGGTAAATTGTATAATTTTGTGTATAATTGTATTTGTATATATTGCATAATCTTGCTGTTATTTTGCAAACCGCATTGAAATGTCGAGCATGTATGTTGTTATTATTGTTGTAAGATAATTTTTCGTGGAATGCTACGTAAGTGATTTGGTCGAATTTAAGTCCAGTTTATTTTGCATGAAAATTTTAAAATGGTAATATACTATTTTATATATAGGGCGTTACCAGTTAAAAATGCCACATCTTCTCTCGTTATGTATGACTTTTATTGAGGCAAAAGTATTGGCAAATGAGTTCTCTCAAAAATCTTATCAGCTTATTTATTTAAAAAAGGTAAATATAATACAAATTGTAAGTTCCAATGTCTTGTACTCCCTACTGAAGTCCTGAGTTGTTTTAAATTTAAGTACCAATGGTCTGAATTCAATCATTCAAATCACCAATAAAGCCTACGTCCGCTACTCGAAGGCTTCTTTGTGGTGTTCGACTCTCTGATATTTTATTGAGCCAACTTCGCCACTTCAGAAAATGGTATCGCATATGTAGATTTGAAAGTCCTTGTGAACGCGTAATAAAGTTTTGAACTCTTTTTGTTACCCACTCTTTGTTGACGTGTCTTGGCTTACTTCAAACTCATTCTCATTTCCACCTAAGTAAAAAAAATTGCATTACTTAAAAATCGTCCCTCTCTAATGTTGATACTTGTATGTGTTTGCAATGAATTTATTGAAATTTGTTAACAATGGCTTGCACAAAGCTATCTTGCGCACATATTTTACACCGCATGAGTTTTTCGTCTTCGGCCACCCCCAGTAAAATTATCTGTTTAAGATTTCTGTGGAATAAATTGACCCGCTAACTGGCTTTTTTAATCATCTTTCATTATAACTGTTTGAGAATACCAATTTCAGTAAGAGGTAGAGGGTTAGAAAATAGTTAAAAAAAGTTTTATTAAGTTCTACTATAGAAGTCTGAGGACGAAGTCTTGTAAAAATAATATTAACAATAAGCTTTTCACACTTTTGCCCAAAATTTGAGAACTTCAATTCTCCGTAAAAAATAGTCTTATACCCTCTAGACTAGTACTATTTCCTGCAAAATTGATCCTGAAGACATCCTCTTTTATTATAGTTATTGTAGTATTTGCTTGTGTTGACCAATATTGTTGTAAAATTGTAGGACTGCATGGTATACTCATTTTAGGCGAGAATAAATTCACGTACGCACACCACATATGTAATTTCCGTTAGATCGTGGTGGCCCTTGAAAGATCTAGCCTAGATTGTTAAATGCGACTGTGGCGGCCTTTTTCCCCAAACACTTCACCGGGTCTATTCACTGTAACACTGCCCAACGATTTGAGGGTGCATCTTTCATTTTATTGGTAATAATAATACCTGAGCCCTCGTGCGCTACCACGGTGCTTACTTCTGTAACCTTCCGACATTTTATCTGAAACAAGCATCTCTTGAATTTTTTGTAATCATAATTTTGTAATTTTCTTATTACTCATAATTTTTATAACTTGTCGTTTTTTCTTGCTTAATTAATTTATTAGAGCATCATCACCACAACAATGCACAAATGATTCTTGCTTTATTTTTCTTTGGAGGTTTTGGCCGCGCTAAGGGAATTTCGCGTGTCGTTTTCAACACCCCTCCCCGCCTATTGATGTGTCCACACTAAAAATTGCTATACACTGTCACAAAGCGGCAGCTATTAAAATTATATCTGTATTTATGCAGTACACGTATTATTTAGTTGCTGGTATACAAATCAACCTTTAAATTTACCAAAGTTTGTCACATAAAAGCACCGACATTAAATCAATGACACTCTTCACAAATTTGCATGCGCAAACAGTCGATACAAAATGTATAAAACGAAGTTAAAAATATTCCAGAATTTTACGATATCATACCATCGCCCACTATCAACTACTAGCAGCAAAAGCAACGGAATAGTAGACAATAAAAATTTCGAGTTCGTCGCTTAAGTCTTTGGTTTGCACCGCGGCATGCAAGGCAAGGACGAATTTGCCGTCCACGAGGCACACATACATACATACATACTTTGAGATGTTATAGTATAGTATTATCCATACTACAATTGTAATTGATATTCATTACTGCTATACGCTATGTGTGCGGAATTTTTAATTTATTGCTGGAAAATCGATCATAGTGGTCGATTTGTTGTGTTGCCTGCACGGTAGAGAGGCGAAGCATCGAAGTGGATGTATCTGAAGAAGAATGTTAGCTATTCTTTTAGCAGTTGGCGTTAGCAACATAATTTGGTTTTCAATCAAGTGTATATTTTCGTATTCTAGGCATGAAATTGATTTTTTCTTTTCGATTTTATGCTTCAAGTCCGCTTTAGAATTGCGTCTTTGTTGTTGCTTATTTTTGGTAAATGCCATTTGATGTATGCAGAGGTGTTGCATAAATTTGTGACTTTTATTGACGGGTGATTTATCGCTATGATGTGCAATGGGTGTTGCGTAATACAAATGTGTGTTCTTCCTTTAGTGGACGATCACCCTATTAGCCATATATTTTTTCAAATTAATTCTCTTTTATTGCTGCATTTGATGAGTTGGAAAGAGTGCAAATTAAATGTTCGTTCTTCTTCTCAAATTCCCCCGATTTTTGGAAATTAACTATAGCTTGATCCAAATTCCCTTAAGCCGTACTCGTTTGAGTTAAATTGAAATATTCAAACTTATACAAAGGCATTAAAAATAATTAATTAAGTATGTATATACCCGATCCACTATTATGCGAATGCCTAGGCCTAGCTAGAGCAAGGCTTTGCTCGTTCGGTAAGTCTTTCTCGCAGCAAATTAATGAAATCTCAGACATACAGATACAAAGTTTGCTGCTGTACTTGGATCTCACCAAACGGATCAGACTCAAAAAAACAAAAACAAAACATACACGCTTTAGGATAACAAAATTAATTCCATAGAAATACTCAACCACTTTGACAACGACAACAACAACATGTACCCTAAGCATAAGGGATGACAATTTTTTAAATTTTCAACACCTTGGGATTTTCGGGATCCCGTTATTCAAAGATAAGTTTCCCGGGAAGAGAAATTCATTGCTGGCTTACAATCCTGGGACTTAAAAATTTAGAAAATTCGGCACCCCGGGGACGACATCTCTACTATACATATTCATATATGTATTTACATATTCTTCATACTATTATTGTAGGCTATTATTAGAGAAAAAAATATAAAAACAATTGGAAAGCCAACTAGGCCGCCAAATATTTATTATATTGATTTTTTTTACCGTACCAATAAGAAACACACAAGGTGTTTGATTAAAGTTTTCACATGCAGACAATAGAGACATTTTTCTAAATTGTATAAAAAGTTTTGGAATTTTATTTAAAATTTAATTATAAATTATGTGCAATCAGAAAGGGTTTTTCTGAATACCGAAGTCTTCTTAATTGACTTGTAATAGCAGAAAATTGTAAAACCAAACAAAATTTTGTTCACAAGTGAATATTCTTACCGATTCTTGCAAGCTCGTCTATATTTTATCGACTTAAAATTGACAAAAATAAACCTTAAACCTTTAAAACCTAAAAATGGGTAATTTCCTGCTTTTCTATGCCTAGCAACATAATATAATATATGCATTAAAACAGAAAACCAAAAATATAAAGTGATTTTGGTTTTTCGACCGGCTTTAATTATATAAACATAAATCAAGCAGAATTGTATTTTTTACTCTATACAGAAGTTTGGTTAATTGGTCCCTCAAGTGTGCCAGTGTTATCCAAAAAATAATTGTTTCTCAAAACTAATTCCATCGGTTTCTGATATGCATGGAACTGAAAACCTCAAGATCCTTAAAAAATGTACAAATCGGGCTGCATGCAAGACAAATAATAAAGTAATACCTAGTAATGAGATCGCGACTATTAAGCGAATATCAGGCATTCTGAGTAAGAATAACGGTTTTTCACTTTGAGTTCATATTGGCGATTAAAGTTACCAAGCAACTTGGGAGGTCGGTGCCGCACACTAGCATAACGCTATTATTGTATGTAGAAAAGTGTTCGTTACCAGTTTGCTGGTTTGTAAAAATATGTCAGTATCAAAGAAGGGGGTTCAGACAATACCCGTATGAAGTTCCTTAAACATTTCTTTAAGAGATGAGCGGCATTTCAAAGCGTCTTTTTAGGTAAGCGTTGTTTACATCAGAAATTCGATAATCGCTTGGTTGTCACTGAAAATCTGACTTGAAATCATATCACTCTTTATGAGTGACACAGCTTTTGAAATAACCATAAGCGGAGTCTGACGAATGCTACAGGCATGAGCCATGTGAAAATGGAATGACAGGTGGACCAAGCAGATACCACTTCAATCCCTCCTACGAGCATATACCCATCCGTTTACAAAGTGATGCATTCGTTCCTATTAGCCATCGCCAATAGGTATTCGTAGGGATTGGTTGGAAGGCAATGGGTCGGAATATAGGGATGCATAATTTGTATTGGGTTAAATCGTTGTGAAGCGCTTCAGTGACTATAGCTTCGCGTCTATTGCTCAGAATCTAGTAAATAGATCTTGTATATTTAGAAAAAAAGCGAGCACCAGCGAGTTTTGAGACCACCCCATCTGTTTACTATATTGTAAAACATAAACAGTTCTGTCATCGCTGTATAAATAAATGCTATTCACGATATCCATCTTTTGACGATTGTGCTTCAGTGGAAGTACTTAGACATTATGGCGTTGCGTATCCTATAAGAGAATAGTGGACATTACTGACACCTGCTCTTAACACGTGATTCAGTTATGAAACCCCAAGACTACGCTGGTTATATGTGTATACATTATATCTAAATATTTTCTTTGTTCAAAGTAATATACAAGAACCAACGGTTGCACAGTTTTCATTCGATGAAGCATTTTTGTGAGTGGAGTGGGGAGAACGGTATTATATTCTTCATAATCAGATCCATCAGATTTTTCTGATTATTCTAAGCTAATTTTTTATAACCTCAAAAAGTAAGTGAGAAAATCCACTGAATATTACTGAATATTCTAAAAAAAAAACAATTACAATAGCTTATAAATTATGTATCCTAAAGAAGGTCTATTAGTTATCGCGATATTTAAATGTGCGCTAAAAGCTACTTTAGTTAGTTTTGTTTTTAAAGTTGACAACTTTTTTGTTAAGTAGGCAGAGGAAAAATTATAGACATCATACGGGTATTGATTTTTGATGGATTTATTAAAAAAGCAGTTGATAGCTTTATTTCTGCGCGATTTCACGGATACTCATTTAGTAGTAAATTTAACCATATATGATTAAAATCAAGACTTAGAAATAAATATAGGAAAATAAATGAGACACATAAAAAGCAACACACATGTTTTGGTTAATAGTGGAAAGGAAGGAGACGGAGAAATGATGACAGTTTAATCACAACCACATTCACTGCAATCATTTAGCACCCCTTTGTGATTACTACCACCGATCGCAGGCTTTACGGATTCAAGAATTGAATTCGAAAGTCTCACAGCATTAATGGGGAACGGCTATGATGAAGACCTATAAGAATATTTGGGGGCAATCAAACTTTGATACCAATTCGTTTCCAACAATCCTAATTTCTCGTAAAAGTATTTGGGAGTTTTTAATTCTAAATGTGAATTTTGTTGACATACCGATTTTTGCCAAAACATTGAGTTATAAAAAGCAATTCAAACTTAAATCAAATTTTAATAAAAATAAATTCGAAAATTTGTAATAAAAAAAAAAACTGTGTGACCTAACAAAAAAACTTCCGAATATGCACTCAAAACTTCAAGTTAATTAGTCATGACTTGTTCGAGTATGCTTTCGGCTGAAAAAATGCAAATGCACTACAGCTGCGTATAAATTCAAAACACATACATATATTAGAGATGTTTACTTCTGAGTATATAACTTTTCAGGTACGCATAACAACTGCATTTAAGGAAAGAAAAATCAACCTAACAACTTTCGGTGGCCTCTGAAGGCGAGTACACTCACGATGTATAGAACGTAGAGGTGGGGCCAACATTAGACCGTTTGTCGGTAGACATCAATTGGTTGGCTGACGTTAATGGCGTCATGATCGCGGTTGGTTTTCGAAAAAAACTGATATATACGAAAAAATCAACACAATCTTCGCTCATCTTACTTCATTGCCGTCTGAAGAACGACTGATTGGACGAGTGTGTGAATGCGTGTGAAATAAGTGGGAAGAATTCTGTTACAGAGTTCCTGGGGGCGTGGCAGCCGCAGCTACTTTCACAATTTTGCAAACCTGGTAATCTATCATCCTTGGAGTGGGTTTGAGCTTCTTCATTACCATGAAAAACATTAGGATTCTACATCATAGGATGGAAGAAAAACATGGTCCAGCACCGAAAAAAGCTTACGCCAATTATAAATCACTTATATATTAATAAATATACAGAAAAGCCCCTTAATGAGACACCCAATAGTTACTTAATTTATGCAAAAATAGATTATTTATATGAGATTGAATATAATATAAACACCCCTGTTGATAATAAATCATTCACCTGCGCGACATTTTGACCAATGACGGCTAAAAAAATACTATAAATATTGTCCAGTAGCTATTATCAGCACATAAAATTAGCATAAGTCGTCGTTGAAGGCTTGAAAGAAATAAATAGTGCAACCAAAGGCAATTAGCGGGTGTTTAATTTGCATACAAAATGCGTAACTTTATACACACGTACACACGTACATTCTTTCACACTTTAAAAGTCACTAAGCATGAACACTTATAAACCTGCAGATATGAAACATTTATGAATCTGTCCAAAGTGTGCGCGTATTTATCAGACTTTGGGTGTCCGGTGACAAATTAGCATTTAAATTGACTTACCCAGGCACTTTAAGCAAATTAGTAAAGTTTAACCAAAAAGAAATAGAGAGAAAAAAAATTATAAAAAAAAAAACCAGCAACACATTGAAACTATAGCATAACGCTAGTAACCGAATATCAACAGCGACCGTAACAAGAAAACTCAAGACAATGACAATGCCGCTGCTGGCCTACACAAAAGCTACAAAAAACATCAAAGTGGCATTTCTGTGTATTTACTTGGGTGTTTACCTGTTTGCTTGTTTGTGTGTTTTTGGCTGTGTCGCCTTGTTTGCAGTACTAACAAATTGCTGCCAGCGGAAGATTTATGACAACAAGCATGGTCTATTGGCAGCAGCCGTCGCAAAATGGCAGAATTGGTTCAGTAGATATCTTATTTTGCTGAGACGCCTTCCATCCTCCTTCTTATCGACCTCCTTAGTTGTACTCGTAGTCAGCTTTAATTTATTTTTAATTATGAGTAATTGTTGGAATTACAAATCACTTCTAATTATTGGCTTTCTGCGCGCCACACATTCTAGCCTATCGTTGATTTGCCAGAGCGTAGAAGTGGAGCTGCGCTTGTAGAGTAAATGCCTGCATGCGTGTATACCCTGCGGTCGAACCTACTAGTTTTTTACAACTTTACTGCATTGCAGCTTAAATAGTTATTTTAGCTTTTTTGAATGGTGTCAACTGGTATTTCTAGCGCGACGATATCGTACGAAATGTCAGTTGGTAGCGTATGCAGCAGCATTTTACTAGTTACTGCACTAGTTTACAATGTAAAGAAAAAATCTTAGTCTAATTTAAGGTACAAAAGAATTTGGACTAGTTGAGAAAGCAAATGAAAGTTAATAAAAGAAAATTTATAAATTATTTTACTAATACAAATTTAATCAGTCTTACACAAGTTAGGGACTACTCAGTGTCTGGATCAGTCTTATACTAGTTATTCAACTACTCAGTTTCTGCTTCAGCAGTATATCAGTAAATAAAATAATATACAAAAATATGCTAGTCCGCACTTTAAGGAGAAAATCACTAGTTTTAGACTAGTTGAGAAATTAAATAAAAGCTTGTAAGAGAAATTTAAAAATATTTTGTTATATAAATTAAATTAGTCTTCTACCAGTTAACAAACTACTCAGCCTCTGCTTCATCACTACAGCACTATACCAGTTAAGGAACCAGTAAGGCCGTGCATCACTGTTATAGCATATATGGTGTTAGGAACTACACCAATTTGTGGCGAAAATCAGCTTTTAGTTTTGGACGAGTTGAGAAAGTAAATAAAAGTTCATAAATGGAAGTTCAAAAAATATTTTTTTTATCAATTTAACCAATCAGCCTCTGCATCAGCACTATACCTATTATCGAACTGGCAACTTCTGCTGCAACATTGCACCAGTTAATGAACTAGTTCATAATGTACACAAAACATACTAGTCTAATTTGGATTGAAAATCACCAGTTTTGGACTAGTTGAAATTTAAAGTTAAAATTTTTTTTTTACTTTTGTATAAATGGCGGGATGAAAATCCACGTAACGAAATGGTATTCCAGAGTCTATGAGATCACTGGTGTGTAAGGCAATGCTAAAATTCAATTTTACTTCTTTAATAAACAAAAGCAAATTTATCTGAACTTTTCATTTGCATGTAATGACACTGATCATAAGTCTTACTTACTCCTTATAAGATTAAGTTTGACACAATGAAAAACTTTCTGTGTTGATCTCTCTGTACTCACATAGCTCCGAGTCGATGGCACGAATTGTGTGTAAGTACGTGCCATCGAAGTGTAGCCTACAAATATTCTTTGATAAGTTTTATATCTTTAACATCGAACTTATAATTTTTGAACCAGGCTAACTTTGGGAAAATTTGTCAAAAAAGGATTTTATATTAAATATGAAATAAATGCATCATACCGTACCATTCAGAAAAAATGCTACTGCGAATCATTCTCAAAGCTTTTTCGACAGTGTATTCGATGATAATGTCATTATCTGCTGCTACTTTTGCAACTAGATCTGCCTTTTCATTAACTGGTATTCCAGAATGCCCCGGATACCACACCACATGAACATTTGGCAATTCAAACTCTGAGTGCTTAGCGTGAAACAGAGCGGTATAGTGATTTCTGAAACAATTGCTTTTAAAGAGCTGGCAGGCTGTTTGGCTGTCCGAGAAGATAACAACTTTGTCCGTGTGCTCCTGATGAGCAACATCAAATGTCTTTAAGAATATTTGATTGTAAATTAAATCAGTTTTATACTAAAAATTGATCAAGTCAGCCTCTGTTTCAACATTTTACTAGGGTATAAATTACTATAGTTAGTAATATCCACAAAATGTTCTTGTTCAATCTGTGGTTGTTTTGTAGTTGATAAAACGGAAAAAATATATTGATTTTTCAAAATGTATATTTCATTACACTGTGCATCTTTTTTGTTATAGATTAAATATTTCATATTTGCTTGAGACTGTGGATATTATATACAATATTAATCCTCCATACTCAGTTTTTCCTTTTATCATTAAATAATTTTTTTCAAGGCCTCCAAAGGGAGCATTAAGGTTAACTTCTGCCAAAAAAAAATGGGAAGAGAGTTGACCTTGTCAGCGTATTGATTGTAAATAGTATACCTATTAATTTTCTACGACTAGCAAAAGTAATAAAGTTTATCAGTTTTAAGCTACTATTATGAGGGAAGATCACATAGCAAGTCACTTCGAAAATATTTTATTTAAAAAGATATCACCTTTCGTGAATTTTTATTGGTCTAACTCTCAGGCAATGGCTAGTCTCCAAGTGTATTTTTCCCATGAAAAAGATACTCATACAAAATCCTTTGCCATACGGAGTTTGCTGAAAACTGTACGTCACGCCATTTGTGGTAAAACATCAAGACGTACGCCACAAATACAAGGTCGTGCTCGGCCAAACACCTGATAAAGAGTTTAAGGGCGAATTATATAATCCTCACTTCGTACATTCTTACTAATTGTAGCATTCATATGCATAATAATTGAAGAATTTTTTACAGCGCAATAGTCATTTTCCATACAGTATAATTCTAGTTCCTCACAAATTAGTATGACTTCTTCCATCACCAGCTCACGGACTTTATGTTTGCTGAATAGTTTGACTTATCATTGTAGGGTATATACATACGTATGTAGTATAGGTATATACAAATAAGTAAGTCATAGTTGGTGTCAATTATAAACACATGCCATATATTTTGGTGTCAAGCCGGCGCTGCCAATTACCTTCAACCTTAAACCAAGTCGAATGCATTCAATTTTCAGCCAAATTTTCGTCACCTTAAAAAAATCAAAACATTGCGCGAACTGTGTGTTAGTAAGTGATTAGCGCTTATTTTTTTTTTTTTCGTTTAACTTAAACGCACATCCATCAGCGTAATTACATGCTTTATTGTGTGCATGTGTTGGAGCGTGCAGGAGTGTTGCTTACAATTTATTTTTTTATTTGTTCTTCCTTTTGTATGTAAGCTTTTCAATATTTCGCCTTGCTGATTATATGTAAGTATTTTCTAAGCATTTTTAATTGGAAGAGGTCATAAATTTTTGTATTTTTTTCATTTTTTTCTAATTCTTTTTTTTTAACAAAAACGCACCTAAACGTTTCAACAGCTATGAAATTACTTTTTTGTATTATTTTTCTCTATTGTTATTGTTATTTTTGCTGCAACCTTGACAGCAATTTTCATTTTTGGCTACAAGTCATGGTGCATACGCCAGCGCGACTGCAAAGGTGCGTAGTGCCAGAAAATCAAGTGATGCGCCTTATTGCATGCTGGTTGTTGTTATTTTATTTGAGTTCTTTGTTTATATTATTTTTTCGTGCTGTAAAGCATTCTACATAATTTACTTAGTATTGACATTGGCAATTGATGTTTATACGGGTATAATACGCGTTCAATCAATCATTCTGCGTTATAAATCGACAAATTTAGTTGTTGACAGGTGAGGTGCTTGAGACGCTGATTTATTATTGCTGACAATTAGTGGTTTGACATTAAAGCAAATATTTTGGTAAATTTCAGAAGAAAAAAATAAATAAATGATAATGGAAATGTGCTTTATGCCAGCTTTAGTAAATTTGTATGTTGAATGCATAACTTAACCCCATTGAAAATTAAATTTTCGTGTCATCCAAATTAGATTTTTTTCTACACCAATTTTTAATGCAATTCGTGTGGCTTTATCGATATGCTCACGAAAATGTATACTTGTCGGATTTTTATTTGAGCCTCTATTGAAAATTATGAAGACTTAATTTTTGAACTTTAATTTTTTTCGCAGAACAGTTTTTTAATGGAATAGTTTAACTCATAGATTATGCTCACGAAAACTTATTCGTTATTTATTATTTTCGTTTAGTACTAAAAAAACATTTTCTTAAGCAATACTGGTATAGCTTTCGAGTCGCTACATGCACAAAGGTAGAAAAAAATAACCACAAAAAAAAAAAAAATAATTAACACAATATAGCAGTCTATTATATTTTTGAGCTATTTTCACTTTGAATTTTTGTATTGGGAGGTTGAATTAGTTTTAAAAGTTTTTTCGAAGATTTGGGGCTTTATTGTGAAAAAACGGTACAAAATATTTTATTTGAAGTATTGGCCATCGCTAGCTACAACTTTCGCCCATCTTTCGGGCAATTTCCGGATGCCGTTTCTCCAAAATTCTGGCCGCTGCTTGGCTATCCATGACTCAACCAAATCGAGACTCATATGCCGGAACAAATGATAATCGGAGGGAGCTATGTCTGGACTATACGGCGGGTGGGGTAACACTTCCCAGCCAAGCGTTCCAAGGTATTTTTTGACAGGTTGAGCAACATGCGGCCGAGCGTTGTCATGTTGCAAAATAACCTTGTCGTGCCTTTTTACCGTTTCCGGCCGTTTTTCTTTCAATGCCCGGCTTAAACGCATCAATTGCAATCGGTAACGATCCCCCGTGATTGTTTCGCCCGGTTGGAGCAGCTCAAAATATACGACGCCGACCTGATCCCACCAAATGCAGAGCATGATTTTCTTGCCGTGAATATTCTGCTTGGCCGTCGACGTTGATGCGTGGCCGGGCAAACCCCATGATTTTTTGCGTTTTGGGTTATCGTAGTGGATCCATATTTCGTCGCCAGTCACCACCCGATGCAAAAAACCTTTCCGATTTTGTCGCTCGATCAGCAATTCGCACGTAAAAAATCGCCGTTCGACGTCGCGCAGCTTCAACTCGTACGGGACCCAATGTCCCTGCTTTTGGATCATTTCCATCGCTTTAAGACGCTTGCAAACGGTTGATTTATCAACGCCCAATGATTCAGCAAGCTCTTCTTGGGTTTGGCACGAGTCCTCGTTTACCAATTCCCCCAATTCCGCGTCCTCGAACTTTTTGGGCTGGCCAAGACGCTCCTTGTCTTCGGTGTGAAAATCACCACTTTTGAATCGTCGAAACCAGTACTCACATGTTGAAATCGACGGAGTATGGTCTGGGTAGGCCTCTTGCAGCAATTCACGGGCTTGGGCTGTATTTTTTTCAAATTGAAGCAGAAAAGCAAAGCTTCCCGCAAATTGCGTTTCGACGGCACGAAAGTTGACATACTCGGAGCACGAAAACACTGCGTTGTTTATACTTCAGCGAAATGACAGATACTGATAAACAAAGCCTAGGGATGAGGCTTTGTCATGAATATATATTCAGTATTGCCAACGCGATAAAGTGATAAATAGCGCCATCTGTGTGTCACCTGTAAAACTAATTCAACCTCCCAATATAATTATTTGTTTTTTGTTTTTGATATTTTTTTTAATTTCTGTGATAACCGGAATAGGCTTTGATACCTTCAAATGAAGTTGAACCTGAATAATATTCAGTACTCTGGTGTTTATTTGTAATGATTTTGCCTTCAAAAACCATCTAGTCCCTCAAAAGACTTACTGATTAATACAGCATTATCTTTAACTAAAACTAAAAACAGAAAAAAGTCAGATCTTTGAACTAATAATTAAAAAAAAGTGGACGTACCAGAAAGAACTCAAATGTTTTTTTTTTCTAATATTCCTTGAAATCGAATACCTCGAAAACAGTTTAATTTTGGGCATCATGACATATAGCCAATTTAATCTGAAACGACCCATATAATAATGCCCTTAAGCATTTAAGATTACTTTTCCGGTAACCTTGTATCGACACTTTTGCCAACTGGACTTTAACCGCCGCTGTAGAGTATACCTAAGGTTGAAATGCTCAGAAATTCTTCGTTATGTCTGTGGAGCATTTTTGTCCAGAAAAATTTGGCAACAACGAGTTTTTTCAAGAGACTCAGCAAACATTTTGATGTATTGAGTTTTTTATTTTTTCAAGTTAAATTTTAAATATATTTTTTGGCACCTTCAGGACTCAAAAATTTTTAAGTGATGCCCATACAAATTCTTATTAAGAATTACATTTCAAATTTAAGTGAATTCCTGAGAAAATTGAAACATATATGGAACAAAAATAACATAAAATTTTCGAGTTTTATTTTCTCAAGTCCTATTAAATAATCATTATTTTCTGAGTTGTTCATTAAGCTGGCTGTTTTGTTGAATATTATTGAATATTATGCATTTCTCTGTTTCTCAAATGTGGCACCTGTGCTTGGAATTAGGTGACTACGCCGTAGAAATGTTTGAGGATAATGAGGGTGATAGTAATGCTAATTTTGATGACGTAGACGAAATGGTTTCATCAGGTAGTAAAGTTAATGAAACTCACGATGAAATGGCATTTGCAAAAATATGTCTTTTTTTCAACAATAAAAATATAAAAAAAAAATTTTTCAGAAAACAAATTAAAAAAAAAATTGTTTTTCGAAAAAAACATAAAAAAATTTGTTTTTCGAGAAAAAACATAAAAAAAATTGTTTTTCGAGAAAAACTTGGAAATCTTTTTTTCAAGAAAAAAATAAAAAAAAGCGAAATATTATATTATATTTAAAAAAAATTTTTTTTTAGGGTATACCTTGAAAACAAACGACAAAACGTATAAAAATATTAAAAAGAACAGATAATATTTTAATTTTTTTCTTGAAAAAAAAATTCTAGAAAGTATACCTTGAAAACAAACGACAAAACTTATTAAAATATTCAAAAGAACAGACAGTATTTCATTTTAAAAAACTCTATACCAAACATTGAGTTAATCTGAGAATTACAATTTAAAAACCATAACCATATTTTTTATTATAAGTAAAAACTAAAAATTATTCGATTTTCCAAAATTTTCCAGTTTACTTCTTCTTATATTCGGGCCTACAAATGAACAATATTTTAGAAAAATTGACTGTACTTGAATGAATTGACTTAAAAAAATGCCTAGCATGAATGACTAGCTTAAGAAAACTGGTAGTCAGTAACACCCCTTCCTTGGAACTACAAGTACATCCTCATATATTTCCATAAAATAATATTGGGCCGGATACAAATCGTTTACTAATCGACGGAGTTAAATTGATTCTCTAGATACTCTACCCCAGAGTACGGCCGAATTTCTTGAGCGATGCTCATGCGACGTTGTTTTTGATCTAAGTTCAGCAATTTTAGAACGAACTTTGCTGCCACACGCTTCATGCTCGAAATTTCCCAAAAGATTGCATGGCATGAGCCAACCGATATGCCGATATGCAATAGCAATTTTCTTCACCTTCTCAATATTTTCATCGGTTGTTGATGTGCTGCGGTGTCCCGAGCTAGCGTCGTCATTCACACCTTCCTGACCTTTTGTGAAAAGCTTGTTCCAGTGTAAACAGAGTATTTTCACCGTATGCCACCGTCAGCATTTCAAGTGTTTTTGAGCACTTAATTCAATTTTTTACACAAAATTTAATGCAACGCCTTTGATACATTTTTTTCGATAGCAGAAAATCGCCGAACACGCAAAACACTTGTCTTATTTCTGCCGCTCACAAGCAAACTAAATATACTTCATATATGGCTTAAACCGTGAACATATCTTCGAGACGAGTTTACCAACGTAAACAAAAAATAATAATAATAGAAAGTCGAATGTAGGTACTCGTAGTCTGCGAGATTGGAAAATTCACCATATTTTTTGAACACATCTCGTACTTATAAGTTTTATCATAAAGTTGAAAGAAAATTAAGATTATGTGGCAATAAATTTTGAAATCTTTATATAAAAATCTATGTGTGTACCTACATATTTATGATGATGGATTTTATTACAATTTTGCCTCATAAAGTCAAGCGATAAATTCATTCATAAATCTTTTAAAATGCAGCAGTTTAAATTAAATAAAAAATATTTATTCCGTGCCTGAATTTGTGCGGTTGCACTTTTACAACATTTCAGTCAGCATGAAAATTATAATAAATACAAAAAAAAAATTAAAAATATAATAAAAACTAAAAAAAAAAAGATAAGAAAAAATAAAAATTTAATTGCATTAAAAAAAATAAAAGTTGAAATAAAAAAAATTACGTTTAAATTCAAATGCCGAAACTTTAACTGCAAGTATATTTAAAGCCTGAGCAATTTTTAATTGCATTACATTAAAACATTAACATTAATTGGTTCTTATTTAATTTCATTTTTGTGTTTAATTTTATTATTTTTTTTGTACATATAATAAGTATTTGCGTGTATGTGTGTATGTGTGTATATGTATGTGCTTCAAGGTGTAACGTGTCGCCAGCTATTATTGTGGTTTTGCTTTTCAATGTACGAGTACTAAAGAATTTATAATAATTTAATTCGCCTTTTTTCTCCAAGCACTTCTCGCCTGTGGTGTGATGTTGTTGAATTTGGTTTTGTGATTGTGTGTGCATAGCTTACATGTTCACACGATATTAAATAACATAACATAAACAACAATTACTACTCGTGTTACGCCTGCCTGATGTTAATAGAATAATTTTTTTTCTCTGATGACTGTGCACTTGACTTGCGTTAGATACATGCATGGCCAGGCCAGTGTTTATATGCGTGAATGCAATGCGATAATTTTATTAAAATATATTTTCTATGTAAGCATTTCGTCACACATGTTTATTTGGTCAAGCGCAGCGGGTAGAAATCGAAAGGCAGCAATTATTCCAAATAGTTTTACCAAAAGTTTCAAATGTAAAATGCAAATTTCAATAAGGGGTATGAAAAATAAAGCCATTACTTTTCCAGTAAATGACTTAAGTATTTAAACTGTATATCGCGTTGCATAAGTGCAATAATGCAGAAACAGCCAATAATTAGGAGAGGTTTTATGATCCATAAGGGCACTAAATAGCAGGTCACACACATCGCTAATGGTTTGCCAGAGGCTGAAAGAGCTTGATTAAGATTTTCTAATGTGTTATTATATTCTGTATTCTGTATTCTGGACCTACTGCCAAGTGATTACCACCTACTCCCTTTTATGGCAACTGATTTTGCTGTTGAAAAACTTGTCTCAAGAGAAACTTGAGAAAATCGATTATATTAAGCTTTTACTAATAGGGATGAAGCTTTCTTTGAGAGAGGCCTAATCGAATTACCGTGAAAAAACGCAACAAGTTATTAAAAACTGTACATATCGAACTGAAATATGATTGCTCTAACTATGCTGAATAAAGGCTATAATGGCATCCAAAAATAATGGATTTGTTTTACTAATATTTCAGTAGTAAATAAACATACATAAATTTTAAAGTGTGCCAACTGAATAATTTCGAAAGTATGCAATGTGTTTTTCAGAGCAATCTAATTGCAAATTACAAAGTAACTTTCTGAAAATACCTTTTGCCTGTTGCCCCGGCGATAATAGCCAATACCTTTAATTTTTTTAAATTAAATTTCGCTTATGTTGTCTAACAATTTGCTATCCCGTATTTGATAAAAATACATTAAATACATGAAAAAATACACTTAATTAAAAAAAATACACGAAAAAAAGCGATAAAAAAAATTCGAGCCTACAAAGATTGCTTCGAGTGAAAATATTTTCCTGATAAGATTTTAATAATTTTATTATGTATATAAATTAATTTTTCTAATATGCTAAACCAACTATAACTATGCTGTATTTTAATAGTTTTATAAATCAAATTCTTGCTTTGCTTTATGAGCTAGAATTGTTAGAAAAGCCATCTCATAAATACATATGTACTTAAATACATAGATAGATCTTCATGTACAGATATCAAAATTTATTAATTATTTTATGGGTTCATCTTAATTTGCTTTTAACTTTATATTAAAACTTAAAAGTATAGATATGTATGAGGCTTAAAAATAAATGGACAGAAATCCACAAGGAGTCTAAAAATTCGGTCTATGGAGTAGCGTACCAGAGAACCTACCTAGCCCGGTCGATTGGTAACCGATTTGTATCCAGATGCCGATGTATCGAAGAATTTTAGAGTAGAACAAAGTTCTATACATACTGACAATTCTGAAACACAACTTCATTTTATACAATTTATACTTATTTTTCTAGAGAAGGTGTCTTTCTGGCCAATAGTTTTACTAAGCTATTACGCATACTACCAAAATAGTGATTTCATGTCAAGTGATCCAAGGGTTTCTAAAAATGTTTTATTTGAAGGCTCGAGTATAATAAGAAGTAAACTGAAAAATTTTTAAAAGAATTAATAATTTTCAGATGTACTCAATGTACAAAATTTTGGTGCGGAGTTTTTGAAGTAAAATATCTCGGTACTTTTTAATATTTTTATAAATGTTTTTTTTTTGTTTTTTTTTTTTGTAATTTTTAACGATAAAATATACTTTAGATATGTTTTTTTCGAAAAAATGTATAATTTTCAGATTTTGCAAAGGCTTCTTCAGTTTTTTTTTTAATATTTTCAAAAACCTTAAAAAAATTGTTTTTTTCTCACTAACCACTCATAATTCGTATACTTACGAGTTCTTTTCATGTAAAATTAACAACAAAGCACTATTTTTTTATAAAAATATCATTCATACTACAAAACTAAAAAACGCAATGTTTCAAACTTTATACAAAATTTTTAAAAAGTTTTCAAAACCCAATCAAACTTTCCATTTTTAACCTAATTTATTAAAGCTTTTTGGATATGACTACCGAATGATGACTGAGTTATAGTTCATATTGCTGCTGAAGTTTTTTCAAGTGCGTAATATCAAAATCTGCTATATCAGCAGGCGTAGCAAAGAAGTGAGAGTCAAGATGCTTAAATCTGAACAACACGAGAGCTGGTCACTTAAGGCAAAAGGGTTGTAGTGATTCCACTTCATCCTTCAGACAGCTGATGCCTAAAGAACTCGTAATAATGCCGAACCTTACATGCATACCTCCGGACAGTGCGCTGTAAGGGCACCAAAAAAAAAAAAACACAAAAGCTGAGATTCTGTTAATTTTAGGAACTCTGTGACCAGAAGGATCTCGTGACCTTGCAAGTTTGTGCATTTGCCCAGCGTTCGCTTAGTTGACGCGATGCCAATCTTTCCGCGAGCAGATCATAAGTAGTTAATGGGATCGCAGTCCTCTTATTTCGTGAAATGACTGCCACGAGCATAATCTGCCCTGCTTGCGCATTTGCCCCAAAGTTTCCTACAAACTATATCAAAGAATGCGATCGCGAACGAAAAGTGAAGCGAGTAAAAAAAAACTTTCGTGTATTCGTTAGATTGAAAAACAAAAAAAAAAAATGCGCAATAGCGTCAGAAAAGAAATTAAAAACGTCAACCAGACTTTTGAGCCATTTCCAGCTTTATTTTCATTTTCATTATACTAAAGTATCATAGGTTAAAACAGGATACCTATAAATTTTCAAAAGCTTCTTAATAAATAAAAATCTTTCACAAAGTTTGAAAATTAGATTTATGGGGTTTTCGTTATATGATGAAATATATTTTTATAACAAAAATAACACAGGCCAACAACCAAAAAACTTTTTCGATCATTTTAACTAATTACTTTGTAATTTGGTGTCCTGATTACGAAAAAAATTATTAAAAAGTTATATCACCCATCAATTTTTCACATTTTACAATTAAGTAAAAATAAAGTTTATGTACCAAAATGTATCGGATATATTTCACAGTCCTGCGAGGTACAGTTTCTAAAACGGCTATGGGTGTTTCTTGAAGGTTTTTTTATGCTGAAAACAAATATGACCCTGAAAATGCTCCACCACGTCAGGATTTTTGGCAATTTGAGGTTATATAGTCAAAAAATGCAGATTTTGGCCATTTTTTTAATTTTTTTTTGAGCAAGGTTAACGTTTTTTTAATATCCACAACGGCATCGCAAAGTACTACTCTTTAGCTTTAAGGTCCTTTTTTAAAAATATTTTTACGACTAATATAAAAAAAGTTATTCTATTTTGAAATGGAGACTTTTAGATATGCAAATTCAACCTTTCTAACTCTCTAACGCCCCTGTAAAGGGCGAATTCAAAATAGTATAACTTTTTTTATATTAATCGCAAAAATATTTTTAAAAACGGACCTTAAAGCTAAAGAGTAGTACTTTGCGATGCCGTTATGGAAAATTAAAAAAAAACTTTACCTTGCTCAAAAAAAAGTTTATGAAATGGCCAAAATCTGCATTTTTTGACTATTTAACCTCAAATTGCCAAAAATCCTGACGTGCTGGAGCATTTTCAAGGTCATATTCGTTTTCAGCATAAAAAACCTTCAGGAAATACCCATAGCGGTTTTAGAAACTGTAAAAAAGCGAGATTTCGCAGGCCTGTGTAATTATCATTAAAAATTAAATTAAAGTAAAACTAAAAATAATAGTTTTCCAAACTTATTAATATGAAAAATATCATATATCAATAAAAAAAATGTCAGTGGACGTAAACATTTTACACTATGAAACAGACTGAACATAAATGTTTGTGAAAACTATTTGGTGGTGACAAATGGCATTCATATATATGCATTTGTATATAATTACTGTCATGTAAAGTTAGAAACAGCATTGTAACCACTTATTGGTACTAGGTGGCGCAAAACTAATCACCCAAATTTTTTTATTTTGTTTGGTTTAAATAAATTTTTTTACTAAAAAAACATTTTGGAGTGGTAAAAATCCTTTACGGACTCCCCCGCTTCTCTATTTGCATATCTTAGCTGTGTAGTTCAAAAATGTCAAATGTGAATGACGTACGACTCCATTTGCGAAAATTTTAAATCTCCGATAGGGTGATTAATTTTGCGCCACCTTGTATTTACGTCCAAAAAGCAATACCAATTCAAGTGTTTTTAATAAACTTACAATGCATCATAACTGTTAAATTGGTTCTGGAAAAATTCGAAAACATTCAATGTATATACCGTAAAATAGCCAAATATTTTTTTCAACAAGGAACTGAAACTTAACACCCTAAATCGCGCATTTATATGCACATCACACTCGTTTAAGCAGAATCCGCTTATGCGAGTACAATTACAATACAATTAAAGCGAGCTAAAAATTCCAACGCTTTGTGGCAGCTAAATAATTGAAATAATGCTAAATACTCTTCAAGCAACAACTCTAACAATTATGGCATTAAAACTTTAATATGATTTTACTCATTATTCTTAAATTTGACAAAGGCATACATAAATACGCACATACATACAGATTGTGCAACTCGCGAAACTCGCAGATTTTTCCCATTATTTGCATTTTTCTATTCGCAAGCAATTTGTTCCGTAATTAATTGAACAACAGACTTACAGCATGGCTGAGCACCGCACAATTGCACAATAATAGCAACAAAAAAAGTTCACAATTAAATGGCATGCGGTGCACAGCTGGTCCGAATGCTCATAATCAATGTACACACCTTTGAATGCATAAATATGTATATGATTATATGTAAATGTATGTAGCTATATGTGTGTGTATGTATGCATATAATCTCAGAAGTGCGCAAATGAGGCACTGCGCAGGCGCGCTTACCCTGCCAGCGCCAGTATTTGTTCTTAATTATGATGCCGACCTGTGGCTAAGGTGCTATTGGTAGTTGGTGTCCGTTCCTGGTGGCGTTGGCGGTGGGAAGGACGCTGCACTTGTGGCCGTGCTGTGCAATCAAATCATTCGCTTCTTAAGAATTGCTACATATTTGAGTAGTCGGTGAATTACTTTTTCAAGCACTTTTCAGTCGCTCACTCCACTCACTCAATGCGCACTCGAGTATTTTATCATTTTGACAGGTGTCTGCACTGAATTCACACGTTTTGCTTAGTTTCGTTGCATTTCAGTTGATTTGTGCGCAACAGTGCTCACAATGCTGCCACTGTATTTAAAAATTAATTATAAACACATTAAACTGATGCAAATTGGAAAAAATTGGCGAACTAAATAAAAAATAAATAAATATAATATTGTACAATACATACACAGGTGCAGACATACGTATGTATAAGTTGCGAAAAATGCGAGCACATAGCCTTACATAACAAAAATATTGAATGACTCATTGAAGTGACTTGTGATTGCACTTAAATATGAGCGACTTGAAAGATATGCTTTAAATAGTTTATGACTTATTCGAATGTGGTAAATTAAGTACTTAGCTACCACTAATTAAGTATTGAATAGTTTAACAGAAGTAGTAGCCTCGGAGTTTTGAAATTGTTTATCATAATTTCATCTACTTCGTATAATTCGGAAGTTATTCTCATATACACCTCGTTGCAAAATTATGAGGGCACTACAATGTTTTTATAAAAATATAGTTTATACTAGAACTAAAACCATATAATGCAAGGTCCTAAACATTGTACAAAACTCTTTCAAATTTTTAAAAATTCCATCGGAACTTTAAGCTTTTAAAAAGAACTTTTAGAATTTTTCTGGGTATGCAGTTTTATAGCTCATTAAGGAGTTATATACCTTGTGTGGGACTAAAAAATCGAAAATTTTTTATGGCATATTCTAAAAGTACATCATCTTAAAAATACAAATTCAAAAAAATCATAAAAATCAGAGCACTAGAACGAAGGTTACAGACCATGAAAGCGCGCGACCGTACCCATTAATGAAGGGCACGCAAAACTTTAGACGCGATTATCTCGAAGTCGTGTTTTTTTGAAAATTACCGTCGCGGTGATCATTATTTATCAAAAACTATTTGACTAATTTACATAAACTCTTTTTTAATTATTCGAAGTTACAACCTCGCGAATTTGAACGGTTCACTTTTTATAAATATTTGCATAGTTCGCTGGAATTAACTTTTTTTTAATTTTTAAACCCCTCAAAAATCGTTTTATTGGTACGAAGCGGTCTTCATATCGAAAAAAATTTTTTTGGGTAAATAAACTATCCAGATTCTCTATAAAACATTTTTCTACAATAATCTCTTATTTTTTTTGATTTTAGTTGAGCTGCTCATGCGCTACCGTGATCGCCACAAGCCTCTTCTAAAACACGGCGTTTCGGGGGAGGGGCGATATCAGCAATAAATAATAACATTTTTTAAAAGACAAACATCAAAATGTATTCTTCAAGAGTTTTCCTTCAGTATGATATATGCCTCATTTGAATAAAAGTTCTAAAACATATTTAAAAGAAGTATGACAATCGTCCATTTTTTCGGGCTCATAAGGTCTATAACCTTTTAAGTTTTAGTGCAACAAAGTGCAAGTTTCAGATGCCTACCAAATAGTGTTGATTTTTCAAATTTTTTTCCTCTGAGGTGCCACGACTTTTTTTTCATGCAATGTGCGTACTTTTATATGAATGAAGAGGCCTAGCTATAACCGTCAAAAAAAAAAAAATAATAATAATAGTAATAATAATAATAATATTTTTTTTTTTTTTTTTTTATTTTATTAAATTTACATAACAAAACTAATTTTATTACATAAATATCAAAACGCAGCACTGGCTACGAGGCCTTCAGCCGCCACTTTAATTAAAGTTACATTTGAGTAAAAACTATTTGCTAAGTGTTAGTATCTTAAATATATTTTAACAAATCATTGTTTTTCAAGAAGTTATATATTGCCATTATATTTTCATCCGAGGGTGTTTTAAGCAGTTTTATAATATCAACGTTGTCATAGCTGACTGATGAATTGTGCAGGATCGGGCAGAGAGTAAGTAAATGTTTGATAGTGACGGTGTGGTTACAAAAAGGACATTTGGAAGGACTATCACCTGACAGTAAGTGGGCATGTGTTATGATAGTGTGTCCAATTCTTAATCTGGTAAAAGCCCTCATGGCACTTGTGGGTAAAGATGATGTATAAGTAATTCGCTTTTTGTCTTCATTAATTTCTGCGTAATGGTGTTTGTATGTCTTCCAATCGCTTGCATCTTCTTGGTGCCTTATATGTTTGACTAGGTTGAGTATGTCGGATTTGGTTACAATGTCGTAGACTAAAGTAGGTGCCCTTATAACATTTTTTGCAGCAGCATCTGCATAGTCGTTTCCTTTTATTCCAGCGTGACCCGGAATCCAAGTAAGCTTAATCTTTCGAGGAGCACCGATGACCATGTCTCTAATTGATTCAATTATTGGATTGTGGTTGGACGGAGACGTTATTGCTGACATACATGATTTACTATCCGTGCATATTAGAAACTTTCCTTTAGTTTTCCTATCGTAGTGGACTGCATTTAGAATTGCAGACGCTTCAGCGGTAAAGATAGAACACATTGTAGGAAGAAGCCAGTTACAGATTAATTCGCCAGTGTCAGTAACAACTGCAAACGAGGTAGATTCTGCAGACTTGGAGCCGTCCGTGAACAGTAATTTCCAGCCATTACTTAGGTATTTGGATTTTAGTTCAGTAAAGGTTTGTTGAAAAACTTCGTTTGGTGTGTTTTGTTTGGATAACATCAACAGTTTGTTGGGAGGAAGTATGTCATTGATCTTCCAAGGTGGATGGCTTTTTATAGTCTTCAACTTTATGTTGGATAAAATATTGTTTTTTGTAGCAAAATCTAAGCACCTCATAATAGCTGAATTTATTCTAGGTATTTTCGTTTTGCGTATGGCACGTTTGAAAGTTTTGTGAAGTAGTGGATTAGTGTTGTCTACCGCTTTCGCAAACAGTTGGCGCGTGAGATCAATAATTCTATTTGGAATGCTGGGTAGTCCTGATTCAGCAAGAATGGTGTTGGTAGGTGAGGTTGGAAATGCCCTGAGACTCCGTCGTATTGCGCAATGGTATGGTGCATTCAACATTTTGATATTAGATTTTGAGCAGTTACCATATATAGGGAGCCCGTAATCAATTTTCGAAAGAAGCAGAGCTCTGACAACATTGATGAGTGTATTCGGATGAATATGTGATTGCTTAGATGAAATATATTTTACAATGCTTAGCCTAGTCATTAAAGAACTTCTAATGTATTTACAATGTGAGTTGAAGTTGTACTTAGAGTCAAAGATTAAACCTAGTATTTTTAACTGTGTTTCACATTTGATGTTAGTGTTGTTATGTGTTAGAGTTATCCCAGTGCATTTGTGTTTCCTACAAATATGAAGCACATGGGTTTTTTCTAAAGAAAGTGAGGCACCAGACTCCAGCGACCATGTATCAATATCGGCAAGAATATTTGAAAATAGAGATTGAACTAAAGGAACGTCGGAAACTTTCGAGTACATTAAAACATCATCTGCATAGGTCTGGTGCTCAATTCCTTTATATTTTTCTATTATTCGACTGATATCATCAAAGGCGATAATAAACAAAAGTGCGGAGAGAGGTGAGCCTTGCGGCGTACCATTATATAGTGGAAGTGTTGGTGAAAGAAAGCCGTTTACGTTAACTTTGAGTTTGCGATTTGTGAGAAAGTTTGTGACGAAACGTAGCACTTTTGGACCTATTTTCCATTTCATAAGCTGCCGTACTATAATATGAGCTCCTATTCTGTCGAAAGCTCTGTGAAAATCAAGGGATAGTACGGATATGTGATTTTTGCTCGATAGAGCGTTGCATATAAAATCATCGAGATTAATTAAAGCGTCTGTTGTACTTTGTCCTTTTTTATAGGCAACTTGGTTCGATGATATGAATTTGTTTCTCTGAGCGTACCACATTAGACGATTGGCAATAATCTTTTCCAGTATTTTGCCCATACATGGAAGAAGAGAAATCGGTCTATAGTTAGCAACTTCATCGGATGACTTGTTTGGTTTAAGAAGAGGTATGACACAAGAAGTTTTCCAAAATTGGGGGTAGACACCTGTATCGAATATTTTGTTATACAGATTAACCAATCGTAGCTTGAGACTTTTGGGCATATTTCTGATCATTGGGTAAGAAATTTTGTCTAAACCCGGTGATTTTCCTTTAACAGTGGACGCAACAAACTCGAGTTCAGTGTATGATATACATGATTCTATTTGTTTAGCAGAAGAAGTAAGATAATGAGAAGGATGGTCGTGGTTTGACAAGATTTGGGTTTTAGCAGTTTGAAATTGTAAACTAAAGGAATCGTCTGAACTGGTTACAGAGTAGTATCTTGCGAATAACTCAGCAATTTCTTTTGGGTCGATAATGGAACCTGTTGCCCCCTTCATACAACGGATGGTTTGGTTTCTTGGTGTTCCAGAAAGTTTATTTAAAGCATTCCAAATTATTTTTGGACTAGAGGATGGATTAATATTGCTTGTGAACTCCTCAAAGCACTTACGTTTTGACTGTTTTGCACTTCGTCGGAAGAGAGCATTTGCTTTTTTGAAGGAGACAAGGTTGGCAAGAGACCGTGAACGTTTGTATTGATACCAAGCTACTTGTTTACTTTCCCGAAGCTTAGCAATTTCTTTATTCCACCAGGGAACAATCTTTGTGCTTCTTACTGGCTTTGTTTTTGGTATGCTCGCGTTAGCTGAAGCTCGAATAATTTTTGTTAAACGTGCACTTTCTTGGTTTGGGTTATCAGCGATTGCGCTACAGTTATTATTTGTTTCGCATAGAGACTGAAACTTCTGCCAATCGGCATGATCGGTTATGAATTTCATATTAAATTTAACATTTTTGGAAATTGTACCTAAAGACAGTTTTAAAATAATTGGAAAATGATCACTGCCATGAAGATGGTTGAGTACGTTCCATTCGCATTTTGTAGCAAGTGAATCAGTACACATTGTAAGGTCTATATGTGAAAAGGAGGAATGGGTTGAGAAGTGTGTTTCGGCACCATTATTTAAACATATTAAGTTTGAAGATAGTAAAGCATCTTCGATACTTTTTCCCCTAGCGTTGGCTTTTGGGGAGCCCCAGAGTGGACTCCATGCATTAAAGTCTCCGCCAAAAATTATTGGAGGATGGACTTGGTGAATAATATGCAATATATCTGAGCTAGTGAATTGTTGATCAGGTGAAATGTACGTGCAAATAATATTTATTTTTCCTACTAGGTTAATTTCAATAGAGAGAATCGGTAAGCTGGATTGAATGGAGTTTATTTTGTAAGGAATGCCTCTTCTTATGAGTATCCCAATACCTTTTTTGCTTGTATTTATGTGTGGTAGATTGTGAAAAAGACCAGTGTATTGTTTTGGAGTGAAAACCGAAGCGTTGTAAGGGAGATGAGTTTCATTGAGAAGTATTATAGTTGGTGTGTGTTCGTGTATTAATAGTTGGAGCTCATTGTAGTTATTAGAGTAACCGTTTAAATTCCATTGCAAAATTGAGATCATATAAAATAAGATTGAAAGAAAGTGAAATGGAGAGATAGAAAGCTAGAGAGTCAACTTGTGTGAGCAGTCAGTTGAGCTGAGTGTCACCAGTTGAGAACTATGTTAAAGGAGAATGAGAGTAAGCTGTGGTTTTAGAGGAGAGTTGATTTGTCGTAAATTCGGCGTCAATTTCGTTAAGCTTAGTAGAAT